>JAMKCH010048721.1:0-11099 GCA_023653785.1 Ophioderma brevispina
CTCTAAGATTTTTTGGCATCAACAATCAATCCCACCCTGAACGCTTCATGGCCATACACCATGGGTTTGCCCCATTTTTACCTCCTTTGACCTTGAATGCCCTAATGACTTGCATGACCTTTAACTTTTTGGTGTCAAAAAGTGGACCCCACCCTCCAAGTTTCATGTCCATACACCCATGTTTACTCCCATTTGACCTCATTTGTCATCTTGATAAACCCTGATTACCTTTGAATCCCTAACCAATACACCTCGGTCTCCGGACGGTCAAGGGGCACCCCCCACCAATTTCAGTAACTTGCGAACCCTCGGTCCCCTGAAGAACCAACATTTACCAACCTTCTTTGACGTTGACTGACCCTAAATGACCTTGGCTGGTGACCTTCAAAAATTTTCGGCCATCAAATTGACCCCAGCCTCCAAGTTTCATGTCCATACATCAAGTTTACCCCCACTTGGCCTTCAATGACCCCTGATGACCTTTGATCAACTAACCAAACATCTCGCGGGCTTCTGACAGTCAAGGAGCCTCCAACCACCATGTTTCAGGAACGTGCAAACCCTCGGTCCTCTGAGAAACCAACATTTCAAACCTCCCTTGACCTTGAATGGCCCCTACTGACCTTGTCGTTACCTTCAAAATATTCCATCAAATATCGATCCCACCCGCCAAGTTTCATGTCCATACACCAACGTTTAACCCCTTTGACCTCCTTTGACTTTGAATGACCCCTGATGACCTTTGATCCACTAACCAATCAACTCTGTCTTCGGTTTTGGTCAAGGGACATTCACCACAAGTTTCAGAACGTGCGACCCTTTGTCTCCGAGAAAATAGACGCGATCATACAGACAGTACCAAACTGACAGACAGCAGACCACCGGAAAATAGATGATGCATTTATTGACTTGACTGCCTAGACTGTTATGACATCAGAATCCATAAAAACATGCCGTGAAAATTAATCCGTGGCCCGCAGTATAGTGCTTCCCCAACATGGGAGATTTTTACTCGGGTTGTCGCTAAGTGGGCAACCCAGCAGGGGGTAGGACACGATCTGCTAGATTTGGGCATCGGGGATTTACAAACGGTAATTTGGGAACGCTACGTGCAATTTACTATGGCAGTCCTCGGTCCCCAGACATTCCAAATAAATCTCTTGAAGTGCTTGTTCCGATCGTCTTTGGGACCCCCCTGATTTAAACCGGATAGTAGTTCAATTTTTGATATCAGCTTAAGGCTATTTTTCTCATTGTCATTCCTGTATTTCAATTTCACTTGTCAAACAATCCATTTCTTTCTCCAAATGAGAATAAAAAAGTACCCTTTAGTGGTTAACCATCAATTATTAGCACGTAGTGAATAGGGCGTTGCACTATGAGTTATTGCGTCTAGCATCACAACCACAAGTTTGTTTCCCGTACTTCGATGGTCATGGGTGTCAAGTGACCGGCCTCTCATATCAAGTAAGAATATGATAGAAAAAATCGTAACAATCCCCTTTAACCTTTGTTCAAAAATCTTAGTAATATCATGATAAATTAAAAAAACTTATTGGATTAACCCCTCTGAATAGTGTATTTTACCCATCACGGTCATTTAGAGATTTAAATATTTGTGACCAGCCTAGTCTTTGGTCAAGTCTGTGGGTGTAACCGTTCTATATGCGTAAGAGCGCCCTCCTACCGTCAATTCTTTGAAACAGACTAGCGGCCCGGATATTAATTCCGTTTTTGAATTTTGCTTTTGCTGTTAGGTTGGCATGTCCTACCCCCCGCAACCCAGCGCGATACTCGGTTGCATTTGCTAAAACGTCATAAAATACGGTACATGTGCGTGTACTCGACCTTGTTAGCTCCGGCACCCATGGGGTGGGTGTTTTGTGTTTAAAATACTGGGGATCAAGCCATGAGCCGAAATATTGTTTCACATTCTTTTTGTTTCTAGTCGGACATTAAATCGTCTTTAGATAATTAAAAGGGATTAGCAGCGATTTGCTAATCCCAAACTTCGAAAAAATCATCAAAATTCATATTTTTATATTTTTGTTACTGGCATGGATCTAGAACAATAACCTGCAAGTGGTTTGCTTGATTCCGTGTCTTAAAGCAAGGCAGTAACTTTTTACGATTCCTGTAATTTTATATACTTTGTCGTATCAAAATTCCTACTTTCAATCCAACTAGAAGGTCGCGGTTCTCGTCTTTCGTGCACGCTAATTCAAAGAATATAACTGTGGGCCGCCCCATGACCTTTGCCCTGGCACTTAACCTTTGATCTCATCAACATATGAGGTATCGCATGGTGCACCTATGACAAGTTGGGTTCCATTGAAATTCAAAAGTTTCAATGTAAATTATTTTAAACATTTTTAAGCCCATTTTTCAACTTTACCTCACATGACCTTACTTTTGACCTTTCAACATGACCTTTGACCTCATCACCTATGACGGACTCCCATTGTGCACCTATGACAGAAGGTTCGGTGCCATTGAAGTTAAACTTTCAATTGAGGTCAATTTAAACAAAAACACTTAACAATTTGGGACACACACCTCCATCCACACACACATCCACCCATCCACACATACAATCACCGCACAACGGAGTGCTAGTGGTCCTGCCAGCTATAGCTGGCTGCCCACAAAAGCCTTTCCTGGTGAATATCCAGATTTTCAGTGTGATTTATGCCCACGATCAATACAGTTGGACCTCAAACACAAATTATTATTGATCTTTGTTTATTTTGTACTGGTGTAAACCACCACAATCAGCTGTTTAGTGCAGATTTTGAGATGCAGAGCGTTCGCTGTATGTCTATTTGGCGGAGACGGTATGACAAAATTTCCCAAATACTTATTTTTTTTCACTATTTGGTGGTTTTGTTTCAACATTAAAGCATATATATATACGGAATTGTACACCTTATCCCTCATTTATAAGTTTAAAAAAATGCATTTCCACATTTTTCGATTCTCTCGCATCAACGCTGCTAATCCCTTTATCTAATTCTTCTAGCTGAACATTGACGATGAGAATATTAATGAAAATGGAGGCATCTGCATCTCGAATAACATGTAAACCGGTCTGCGACATGTGGGACGAAGATGGTTACCCTCCGTGCCACTGATTCTCTACAACCGTCATGCCGTGTGCAACAAACGGCTAGGGGCCGACCAAGTAACCCTGTCCATTCAGTACTCTTCTATTGTTGACCTGATGACATCATCCAAACACCAGTTTCCTATCCTCCATAACGATCGGCGGTACTGTTCCTTTACAATTAATTGGTTTATTACGTCGATCGCAGGAGACTTGCACGGTAGCAAATCGCAGCCCAGTTCGTTGCCCATGAACATTACAATGAAATCAAGTTACCACTAAATGTAGGCCTACTACTCGTAACTTTAGCGGATACATAGCCTATGCTATTCCAAAAGAAACCGCGCGAAACTTGTAGTTGTATTTATTTCGCCATGAATGAGCTGACGTAAACATTGATATGCGACGACCTTGTTCGTGCAGTCAAAGGTCACGATAATTAACCAATCAGAACCCGCGCTTCGATCGTGATATGCAAGATGGCACTCTCTTATACTTAAATAACTAAAGTTTGGAACTAAAAGTTTCCCATTATTTTCTTACGTGATTAAGGCAAAGTAAGGTCAAAAGTTTCTCTTGAAAGTAACTTCGGAATGATATACTGGGTACAATTTCAAGGAACTTCGCTATGTAAGTAATGCTGCGGTGTGATTTCCAACATATAGTCTACTCGGAAAATTTTCGATGCGTGAAAGCTTTTCATAATTATGTTCCTTTCATTACAAAAACTGCTTCATTTGTCAAAACAAACAAGATTATAGATAGTTAATGTTACACTCGTGGGTTCGGTTTCATTTTTTAGAGTTTTTAAGCGAAAAATCGAATTTAATTCACGGTTGATAGCTCATTTTTTATGCAGGAACCAGGCTGTGTAAGAATCTGTATAAAAGAAAACAAATTGATCGCGCTGTGTGTGGAGTCCGGTATGACTCGGGACTGGGACCCTCAGCCTTTTTGGTTTTTGTAAAAACCGGGGATCCCTGTCCCTAGGTGACGTATTAGGAAATCCTAAAACATATATGGCTTGGGAGGGATAAAAACGGCTACGTTCATGTGATTTGTTGTTCTGAGCCGTATGTAACCTGGATTTTTCATACCAGGTTTAAAGCCTCATTAAAATCTGTTTCCTCCTACTGAAACGAGAGGGAATGTTGCCGAACCTCTCGGCTTTTTTCGAACCCTGGTTTTTAATTCTAGGCCTTGCGGTGCATGGACGGTCCACACATGCCGATGACACTGTTTACAAGTGCCCATAGACAATTTCGACATCGATAGTTATAGCGCCACCCTTTTTCCGATAAGCTACATATTATTAATGCTCAACGTTTCATGACGTAAGCCGGGCTTGACGTAGCTTATAGCGCCACGCACTACTGGCGAACTATAGCTACAGATTTCATGGCAGATCTGTGCAGTAGCGGCATCCATTCTCTGATGAGTGTCCCATTCCCGATTTATTTAGGACCCTGTCCACATGCACGGCCACGGGCTACTATGGTAATTAGTGTTGCCTCAATATAATAGACATTCGTCAAAGCGGGGCTGATTCTAGCAACAAACATTTTAGACCCGAGGAAAGGGAAAATTTCTATTTGGGTTGTATCATTGAACTGAGGCGCGCCAGATTTTCGTACAAGTTTCTCATTCGCAGATGAAACGCAAGGGCATCACATATTAATCAGGTCACTCATATTGTGACCTTCTCGATCACTTGAGCCAAGAACGTCAAGAACATACACAATGTATATGCAAATAGGAACAAACAACAGGTCGACTCCCCTCCAGATCCCTGTGAGTTCCATTATGTTTTGAATATTCCAATTATAACCAAACCCATATATGGATAGCCAAGGCAGGAGCCAAGGATTCGAATAAGTTAATAACGGGTTAGCCAAGACTTGAATGGCCATATCTAATAATGAAATTAGCCAAATAAGCAACAATAGCATAATATATGTTTTACCAACAGCTACCTCTGTTTCCATTACATGTAGAATTTGAACACCCGATTCCAACTATATATGTATCATTACACATTTTTTCAAGTCTAAGAACCAAAAATAAGCTGAGATAATATACCTACGCAGGTATATTAGGACCCTATGAGTACAAATGGGTCTCCGTCGGAAAAAACAAAATCAAAAAAATGGGAATATGGTCCCATGGCAACAGGCCGAGGCCGGACACACCATTACAAAAAAAAGGGAGAACTTGTTCAAAAATCCATCAAAAAGCGCTTTCTCCGAAAATAAGAAAAATAGCTACATTCGTAAAATACCACAATAGGCCTAACGGTAAGTGAAGAAAAACAAACCCCTAACAAATGGGACGCCATCGAAAGGACTCCATTATTATTTATAACCGGTACCAAAATCCACGTCCATCCCCTCCCCAAAAACATTTCAATATAAAATGGTGCGTCCCAGGCTTGGTCCAGGGCTCAGGTCCAGGGCGTGCTTACACCAGTCTGCTAAGCGGGGTTGCAAGTCGATATGCAAAATGAGCTTATCGTAAGTCATTACATAGTGTCAGCCCTTACCGCTTTGCCGCTCTGATGATGAAATTACGTCATACGCAATCATGTCAGAATCGCTAGCGGTGGACCCAAGCGGGCCAAAGCGTCAAGCCGATAAATCGATCTCCCTGCCGCTCGGGCACTGCCGCTTTTCAAAGAGGCAAATCCATTGAGTTGACTTGAGTTCAACTTTCGAGCAGTGCCGCTCGATGACGTCCTTCAGGCGATAGTGCACGCTTGACTATAATAGTTCAAACCTGCACTCGGTGTACACAAAGAGCGGTTTGCCGCTGAGCGGCACGCGGCATGACACTATGTAAACCTTTAGATATTAGCCAAATCAAAAGAATGTATCACAGGGAATCAATAGATTCTATGAAAACCAGAGTATCAATGAGCAGTAGCCTATATATGATGCCATTCAAGACAGAGAACAACAACATCCTTTAACGTAATCTTTTATATATTATTTACAATAGAAAATTGCATATTAATATACCATTTTTGTTCATGATATTTATCTACACCTGGGAAGGGTGATCACTTTATTAAAATACAATACAACCACGGAGTAACGGAAGCCGCACCAATACTTTAGATGGGAATTTTTGCGGGGATCCCATGCTGGCATCACTGAACATTATTGAAGTGAAATGTCCCAAACTGGTGCATTGTGGATGACTCATACTCTGAGATAGCAGGTGTTTTTGTAGGGCACTTATGACTGGTTGGGTGAGAGAATTGGGGCTGTTTCAAGTTAACACAGTCAGGTTCGGTACCAAACACATGGTTACTTTATCTGCCATCCATTAAGTTGCACTTCTATGACACTGCTAATGATTTAAATACCACCTAGGGTCGAGCCGGGCCATACAGGAACAAACGTTCTAAAGCCATATAAGTGTTTTGCTCTGGTTTGCAAGCAAACCTATTTTTAGTTCAGTATCTTTGGTAAAGTGTGAAGAAGTAGAATAAGTGCAATGGAAAATCCTTCCTTTTGATTATGGAAAAGAACTTTCCATAAAATAAAAAAAGCAAACAATGAAACTGGCTTATAAGATAATAGCCTGATAATTGAACCTCATTAGGCCTAATTCATGTTATATTTGGTCAAAATGAATGAAAAATAACTCTTTAAGAAAACTTTTTAAACTTTGTTCAACTTTTTATATCAATACAGGTTCTTCACAATAAAACAAAACTTCAATGTGATTTTAAATGTAGTACTTGTGAGTCAGTAGGCCTACATACTACATTTTGACTTGTTTGAGAACAGATTATTTCATGTAAGAGTAGCTTTGAGGTAAGCTTTTGCAGTTATAATATAGACTACTTGATTTTTTCAAAAAACAAAATGCCAAATGGGAAATAAAACCCACACCATACTTTGATCATGTTTAATAACATTTTCTCAATTGAATACATTTTCCTCTAAAGTGATTGATTCCATCACAAAGTACTTTAGATTGTTATTAGGCCCTACTATTAATTTAATCGTTTGTTTATTTCTGTGTTCAAAATCTGTTAAGTTGTTTATCTTTTAATAATTCTGTTAACACTTCAAGAGTAACATGCCCTGGACAAAGTTTGTTTTTCAACCTAACTATTAAAAACCCTTCACATCCATTGCAATACCACTTTTCCAAGATCAATTGTAAAATGAAATCCGTATTGTTTCCTAATAAACGCCTCGGGGCGGTGCATTTTTCAGAAGTGGGGGCGTTTATTACAGGTCAAACTGGAAAGTCCAATCCCCGCCAAAATCACACCCTTCCCCCAGTTTTATAAAAGGTTGTTTCAGTGCGCGCGCCTGGGGATTTTCAACCCACGGGCTATTATATCAACATGTGGGTCCAATTTTTGATGTGCCGTGAAGGCGGACAGCTTGATGACAACAGCGATTATGATACAGTTACGACAGGCCCCTGTCCCCCGCCGTTAAACATGTGATTTCGGTAAGCTAACTCATTGTCTCTTGAACCGTTTTAAAAATTATCGAAACAAAAAAATCGAGGGGGCGTTATTAGAGCAGGGGCGTTAATTAGGAACACCCGTTAGGTAGTAGAAATGATGTTTCTTAATTTGAATATGACAAAAAACTATAGTGTGAAAAGACAAAATGACTATTTAGTCTTTGTCTTTTAGCACTATATTTAATTTGCCACATTAAATAGAACATAATTTATAACAAGAGAGTCCTTAAAAAGGCGTCTGCCTAATGAATCTAGCTTCTGACTTAAATTAGCTTGATTTTGCATATACCTGAACACTTTTTATACAATAGGGTACAAATCAAATATCTAAACCTCGTTGAATATTCCACATATGTACTAACAGTAAATATTACTATATAAGTCCATGATGATTGCTAATTTGTTTTCACAATTGCTTTAATTTACATAAAATTCTTATTAGGCCAACAAGTTATTGTTTTTCAGCTAGTCTTTTCCAAGCTAACTAAAAGGTTACTTCTTTTTTGTTCGTACCGTATTTGATTTATAACCATGCTATTTGAAAGTCATATCACATGAACGCAACATCTTCAACACATGGGCTTTTCGTGATCCACGGCCTCATCCCCTTTACCTTTACCTAAAGAGTTGAAGATTTTTACATCATCTTACCTGTTAGCCTAAAGTATAACATGTTGCCTAATCATACTTGCAAATTCGATCTACTCTGGAAGAATTAGTCATTTTGTCTTTTCTGTCCGTAAAAAGTTACAAATTATAATGCCGTGGTCTTGGCCTCTGGGGCCCGTGATATCAACATTTGTTAAATACATCACAACCGCCTCATATCAAAATCAACTGAAATTTTGGATTAAATCTTTTTCTTGGGATATCTAATGAAACCATAAACAAAATGAGGTGTTGAGGCACAAAATGCACTTAATTGATTTGAAGTGGCCCTGCATTATCTGCAATGTACCTTACTTGCACTAGTTTACTATTTAAAGGGTCACTTTAAAATGCAGAAAAGGGCGTTCCCATTTTTTTTTTAAAGGCGGTGTTTTTTACATCTTTATATGCAATACCAGAGTATTAATTCACCCCTTAAATGAACAGCCAAACATTTTTTTTTATGTGTATGATAATACAATTGCGCCTTTAATCACTGCAATATTAAATGGTTACTTCAATTGTCTACCCGTTAATCTTATTATGATGTGAACTCTACAAAAATATACCACAAAAAAATATTTTTAAAAAAAATCTCTGGGCTTTGGTATTTTTTTAAATTAATTTTCTCTTGACAATTACTTCAAGTGACATAGGCTATTCAATAACCAATCTATGTACACTTTATGAACATTACAGTGTATTAATGGTAAATGTACTGTTACTTACCCGAAACCACAAAATAAGGCAAATGTTATGGCCATGACTTTTTAAAAATCAAATATTTGTGTTTTATGAAAACCTGTTTATATTTTGCTTTTTCAACTATCCAAGGAACATCAAATATTTTGCTGGTATAAATATTTTAAGTCGTCGAGATTTTCATCGGTAAGACATGCTCCCTGTGGACATGCATCCGGGAAGTTTTGTCAATCTGTGTGTGACTCTTTTTACACACACTTAATGAGAGTAATTCATAACTTATTCGCTTTCTCTTAATTTGTTCCTTAACTTAACCCCCCTGGGGGGGGGGTGGGGAGGGGTTCTCACTTTGGTTTGGGTATGGACGTGCCTCCACGACTCTGGAAGTAGGACCCATAGCTATACCAGTTTTGCCAAAAAAAGGGGACCCAATAGCTATACCAGAGATGCCAAATTTTAGGCCAATTTAACCCAAATTTGCCATTTTCACTACCAAAATTTTTGTGACATTTTAAGCAAATTTGGACAATTGGCTTAAGATTAGGACAATTGATAATTTTCCAACAATGTTAGAAAATTTTGGTTTCCGATTGGGAAAATGCGGCTAATTTTCCAACAAATTACAGAACATTTTGAAAAACGACCCTTTGCTATACCAAAATGGCTTGAAAAAAGGGGTCATGATATTCCAGGAAGGGCTGAAAAGGGACCGATGTCGTGGCACGTCCCTGTATGGTCATTTGTGTTGAGGAACCCCCCCCCCACCCCCCCCCCCCCCACCCGGGACTTAACCTGTAGTTTCACTCATTATAACATTTATTGTCAAATGTCTAATATCACTGAACTAAATATTTCTGAGGTCCATGTCCAACTCTGTGGTGGTATTAACTGACCCAAGGACAGTTCCTGTGTTGTCAACTGTCAAAATATGACTTGTGGTGTGATAACAGAGTATTGGAAAATGGTAACTTATACAAATACTAAAATACATTAATCATATTACTCGACTAATATACAACCGATTTCAACCATCGACACTTCAAAGTGGGCTAATTTACCCCACTTATAATACCAGACGAGGTTTTAACACACTTTTAATCCCATAAAAAAATATGAAAAAGCAAAAACCAATTCCATCCAGTAATAGGTGACAAGCTACAAGGTAGATGTAATCATGCAAGTCCCAACGAAATAAACAGTGGTTGCATTAACCTGCTTCATAGTAGCAGAGGGTGTTTTGAACTAATCCCATAATACATTGCAATGTGCCTATTATGTACTGTACTAAAACATATCGTCAGTAATTAGGGCAGTGTAAAGAATTTAAGGAGCACAAACCTTTCATCTATTAAATTTTTTTAAAGTACTAGTGTTTGGTGCAGGATGGGTGTAAAAGGTCGATCGAGTTTTATGTATTAAAAATGGGATTTTGTGGATCACGCCGGGATCATGATGGGATATTGAGGTGAAATGTACCAAAACTGATGCATGGTGGGATGGCTAAATGCTCTCTAGGTAGCTGTGTTCTAAGGCCACTTATGATTGATTGAGAGAATTTGGGCTGTTCAAGTTTAACACAGTGCAAGGTTAAAAGTTCAAGCATATTACTATTATTATGTGCACTTTGAACATGTGTGGAACATTGCATTGTGGATGAGACTTGCAAACTAAGCAAATCGTAAGGAGCAACTGGGGAATGAGTGTAAATAAAACACATGGTACAAGGCACATGGAACTTTTGACACGGGAAGATATTGGTGGGAAAATCCATAACAAACTTACCATGCTGGCAATAACATAACTATCATCAAACTAGATAAGCATGAAATTTACTGCCAAAAAAAGGCCAAAGTGGTTATCAGACTAGGCTGCAAATTGGAATGCCTCTCTAGTCCAGCATTGATAATGCATGGCTTTCAGTTTCCAAAAAGATGCATATTACATTGTAGGAACAAAAGACAATTCAGCATAATCTTTGCCTACCAGCACAATTTGCCAAAAACACAAAAAGGACGAACAAAGTCCCAAAACGCAATCTGCTCAGAATTTTCAAATCCACAACTAACTTTTCAAAGAAATGTCATTACTTGACTACCTGCGAGTTTCAAAGAATTGGTCAAGACATGAGAGACTAGTTTATGAGAGAACATTGGGTTTC
>JAMKCH010048722.1:0-11605 GCA_023653785.1 Ophioderma brevispina
TATTGTTTGAGATGTATATGATTAGGGTAATCTGTGGTAAATAGCGAGGAAGCCTTACTCTAGATTCATGATAATATGGGCCATCAGAAGAAAATGGTATCAGTTTCTATGACATTTAAATTACATGAACCCAAACACGACTTTCGACTGTGGAGTACCCATATATCGACCAATTGAATAGCATTGGGCGGTTACCGCATCTGAAGTCCACGTACGCTTTGCGAAAACACATGAACTATTACTGTCAAGGTATGACTCGCTTTGCAAGTTATCTTTAATTCTATTACCTTTGCTGCCCATATTGGAAATGCACCATTCTGATTGGTCATTCACTGCCCATTATTCGCATGAATGGTCGCCCAATCATTTTCCTTTTAACTTCAGCTGTTTTTAGGTAATAGAATAGAAATAAAGGTTTTGCAGGTCATTAGGCTCATAATATATCCTCGACCAGAAACACTCGAATAATGCTCGGCTGCGCCTCGCCCATTATATTTTCTGCTTCTGTACCATTATTCGCTCAAAATGATACTACAGGCACCTTTATTCTTTAAATAATCTATACATGAGGTAACGATCACTACTTGCTATTTGTTCTCCCATGTTTGAATTGAAATATCTTGACAGCTATCTTTGAAAATTTCGATAAAGTACTTAATATTACCTACCCTGTTTTGGTACCAAACTTCAACGTCACCAAAGCCCATTGTAAAAAAAAGAGTTTTACTCGGCCACCCAGCAATCAATATTGTTATCATAAAAATAATTTGCATGTATACATTGAATAACATATCTATTTCATCCATCCAAATCATTTTTAATCCAATATCTAATGAATTTGTAAAAATCGGGAAATTATAAGGCTTAATGTCTACCTAATGTCCGCCGTACCACATCATTTGGTGGTATATATCTATTTGCATTAAACAAATTTGCAAAAACCGTATGCACTCTTTCAACGTCAGCCAACCTTCATGTGAAAGCCCCCCTATTTCAAGCACCATATGGAGTATAGGCATGATTCTTCGTAACAAAGATCTTGTTAAACCAAAAGTAGTGGCAAGTGACGCTTTTGGCGTTAAGTTTTTTCTTAATGCAAAAAGAGCCTTGCTGGCTTGTTCAGACAGATATTTTTGTGTACTATTCCATTTGCCGTTACTTGTAACTTTCACTCCAAGGTATTTGTATACATTATTTTTCATCAAAGGGGTACCATTCATGGTCCATCGCTCGTTCATAGCAGCAAAACCATTTAAAAAAAAACCTTTCTTTAAAAACACCACATTTGTTTTGCAATATTAATAGTACATTTCCAGTTTTACAATATTGATGGAGTTTGTCAATAAGTGTCTGTAAATCTTCCACGCTATTACCAAATATTACCAAATCATCAGCATACAATAGCACGAATATTCAATTTTTGGTGAAAAAGCCCTGAAACGCCTGTTGATCATTCAGGAATAAAGCAAATAAAAGTGCTGATAAACACTCCTGACGAGACCGTGTTACATAAAAGAACTTTAATACCATAAGCTGTTTTAATACATGAATTAACATTCTTAACATAGCTTTAAGTATATAACTATATGACCGGTGAAGCCTTGACTTCTTAATTTTTCAAATAAATGTTCACGTGATACTGAATCAAACGCATTTTAAAATCAAACGAAAATACAATATATATGTATATACTTTACTCTTTTCTTACTAAGAGCCTTGGTTACAATAGTGTCTGAAACAAAAATGTTTCAAGGGTACAATATCCTTTCCTAAAACGAGTTTGTGTTTCGCTCAAAATACTGGTGTCGTGAATCCATTGAGTTAAACGGTCTGCAAGTATTTTAGTAAAAACTTTACTCTTTGCAGGTAACAAAGTGACAGCTCTGTAATTAGAAGGGGTCATTGACATCACTTTTTTTTTTAATAATTGACTATATATACCATGGACCAATTTACAGAAATAAAAAGATGATTCCATCATACAATTAAAGAGTTTGGTAAGTAAGTTCACGACGATGAGGGGTGCTTTTTAATCAACTCACGAGAGCCATCATACTCACGCTTTATTTATTTTTTTTAAATGTTTATTGCATTTCAACAACCTCACACGGTGCTCCACTACTTGTTATAATAAATCTCTCCACAAGAACACCAATTAACCGAAGTGTTCAAAATTTTATATGTGAAAAATTCACTGCAAAACTGAGTGTTAACTTTAACACCATGGGTGTTTATTTTACACCACCGTGGAGTCAATAGGGACCACAACCCATTGGGGGTAATTACCATGTTAGTGTTAAATTAACACCAATTTTGGTTGTTACAATGGTATGTTTGACACTGCTTGTGTTAATTTTACACCACATATGGGTGTTAATCATTTTTTTAACACTGCCAGGTGTAAATTGACACTACTGGTGTAATTTAACACTCTCCTGGAGTCAATACGGGACCACTCCCTCTGGTGTTAATTAATAACACCAAACTTTGGTGTTAACATTTATATTTGTAACATGTGATATTTTAGTGGAAATTGCTTGATTTTGTTATTTTGTGCTTCTATTATAACTGCTTGCCTCTAACAAATCCTAAACAGAACACCAACATCCATAATTAAAATTATGCAGCAACACCGAGTGGTGTTTACATACTAATTTCAACCCCAGTGATAACACCAACAAGCTTGAAACGACTTGTGTTTAAAATTTTTTAACAACCCCAGTTTTTATAGGGAAGCTACTATTTAACCCTCTCTTAACCAAGGGGGGGGGGTGGTTCCCCTAGTGATTTTCACTCCGGTACGCTAATGCCAAAAACTTTCGTAAAAAGCTTCTATGTAATCTTTCATTCCTCATCCTTTCCTTTCCGGTCATTTTGCGGAAGAAATGTGAGGTATCACCTTCACCGGGGTTAGGGTAGGCCGTCAAAGTCGAAGGGTGGGGTGGGGGGGGGGGGGTTGAGTTTCCACCCAAGTATATTTTAATGGTGCATTTTTGAAAATTTTAGCAGTATGCTCTAAACCTATGTTATGGTAAAACTAGCCAAATGCCACCATTTAGAGCTGAAAAACCGCACGAAAATCCGATATCCCTACTTTTTTTAGCGCAAATTGAATTTTCGCCTATTTTCTGTGGCAAATGCCATTTTGTTGGCCGACTCGCGGACTTGAGACGTCATTGTGACGCCATACTAGGTATGTTGGTACTTATTTTGGTATCAATGGAAAGAGGAGGACCATAGATATCCATAAGCATCGAGTACTTTATAACGAAATTTTTGAGGGGGAATCCCCCCCCCCCCCTTGGTAAAATGTGCCTCATTTTTGTCGACCAATATCAAATTTACACAGTACTCTATATGGGGCTTATAAAATCGCGTTAGCTCTCACATCAAAACGAATTGAAATATCGGCACGCAACTTTACAGATTGGGGTTTTGGGGTGAAGACTTTTCTATCAAGATGAAAACTTTATATACTTAATTCGGGCGGGCCAACCCCTTTAGTATACAAAGAACAACCTTCTTCGAATGGGAATATTATTATTATTATTATTATTATGGCGTGGCGCCGCGAAGTTCTTTTAACAACCAAAGGTGGTGGGTTCGATTCCCACTTGAAGCCCGGAATTTTAATTTTATCATAATACATTTTAGAGCTAGAGTTTGCAAGAAACCGGCAATTTAGTAGAAATAGTGGACAGATAAAGGAGAATCACCAATAACAATCATTATTATGTTTTTAGAATCTCTCTATAGACAGACACATGCCGGAAACCCAATAAAAAACCACACTTCTCAATTATCTAACGATCTCTCGAAACTTTGGTGTCAAAATCTTCCACCACGTTTAGATCAAATCAATCCCCCGTAACTTTCCTATGATTTTAACAGAACGCTTCCTAATGCCTTTATTTCTGTGCACCCTGTAACCGAGACAGTATTAAGCCTCATGCGCACACGACCCCACTAGGTTAATGGGCACAGTACCAATCACTCCACGTTTGGTGTAAATGGTAGTTAGTTCCGGTAAAAAAACCAAGCCTATTTGTGATATTTGTGTGTCCTGTGCGAATCAGGTTTTGTCCGCGAGGCTTATCATTTATTAGCAAAATGAAGAGCGCATAGCAAGTCTTATTCTATAATAAAAATAGTGACTTTCGATCATGTGATAAAATAGGCCCCGGAAAGAATGCCCTGGTCGGAAACGGTTCGGAGGCGTCCGTGACAGCCGAAATAGCGGGTGGCGCTGGTCACGTGCTCTTATCGTAAAAGTTAATCGGATTGTGTAGGTGTGATGAAGCTTATATGCAAGTTTAATGTCTTATAATGTGATTCATGCAGTGAAAATATTCAAAATGGTTTTAGTTGTGGGGAAAAAGAGGAGAGAGTTTCTTTAATAACATTTTTACGTGCTTTTCAATGGGGCAATTATTAGGTACTGTGCCCCCTTAAACCCGCTTTGAGTCATCGGTGGCCCGCCTGTTCGTAGAAGAAACGCATATGCGCGTGAGGGCCAAAGATTCAGGCTAATTATTTACACCCGGAAAGAGTAGTACCTAGCGTGTGCACAATTTCCGGGTCATGTCAACTTTGCATCAATCGTGTCAAAGACGCGTTGTTTTTATTTACCTTGCGCGAGGGCTAATTCTTCGTGTTTGGGAGTAGATTCCACGATAAAGGGATTTATCTCAAAACATTGCGACCACCCATCCTTCACCACCCACAAAAACTCTGGTTCTGACTCCCCTATACCACTGACGACAGTTTTAACACATAATTAAACAACAAGCAAGACTCATTGTACATATTCCATTTCAATGCCGTAGTATCACAAAATCATATGAAGAAATCAATAACTACCTTGACCACCTCGACCACGCTTGCTCTGTCCTAGATTTTTCGGAAAAACATGGTTACTGACACCAATCAACACCTCACTTCTTTAATAGGCTATAGTACATTCCAGGAGCACTCACTGGCAGAGGGAGGGGAGTTTGTCTTTACATAAAAATCACTCTTCTACAAAAATCAATCGACACAAAACACCAGGACCAGAATTGGACTCACTTTTCATTGAAACTCACCATTAACACCAACAATAGAACCAAACACATTAATGTCGGAGTTATTTAAGGATGCATGAGACACACATCCAAATTTTAACAAAAGCTTCGAGCAGCTTCTCACGGAACTAAATAAACACTAACCGTGATGTCTAGATTGTCGTGACTTTAATGTCAATCTTCTCAATTCTTCCACTCATTCCACACATTAATGACTTTATTAACACATCACGTGCAAACTCTTATATACCATAAAAGTAACAGACCTACAAGATAGCACAACTCAGCCACGCGATGATAACATTATTACCAATTCTACTGATACAGACTCCACACCAGAGATATTTGTCACTGATACTACTGATCACTTCCCAATATTCCTCATTAAATCTCTTAAGCATAAGGCATGCCACCCAAAAACAACATATAAACGTGAGTACAGAGATCACAACATTCGCCCATTTCACAGTATAGAACTCAACCATGAAACATGGGAAAATATACTCACAGAAAATGACCCTAACATAGCGTACGGCAACTTCATTACAAAATTATACGAAACATTACAAACAATCATTCCCTTACGAAAGAAGACCCTAAAAAATCGTAACCACAGGCAGCCCTGGATGACAACGCAATTTCAGTCAATCAAGCACAAGCACGGCATCTACAAAACAGACTTAAAGAAAAACACACCAGCATCCAAACAACAATATAAGCAATACAAAAACAAATTAAACTCCATTATTAGTATTGCCAAGAAAAAAAAACACAGAACAAATTCGAAGAAACTCAAAAATGATTCACCAAAAACCTGGACATTCCTCAACACAATGGTAGGAAGGTATCACTAAACAAATCTGGAACCCCAGTTTCACTCATTATCTAAGCAGATAGCTGACCCGCTTGACATAGCTACGCATCAGTCAACGACCACTTCAAGAACAAATTCCACCTTCCAATAACCATTAACAACACCTTCCAAAAAACAAAATTCACCTCCATTTTCCTACTAAATCCGTTACTTGTTGAGGAAATGCACCAAACTTAGCCACTGTTTAAACCTGGTAATAAAAGTAGCAGGGTACCGACCAGATAGATCCTGGGATTGCTAACAAATCTTATGAAACATCATTTTGCCTCGGATGCACATCTTTAACAATCACTTCTCACCGGAAAATCCCCAGATCAACTCAAATACAGCCAAAGTCTATTCCTATTTACAAAAACAAGATGCACATAAAACATTGAAAATTAAGGCCCATTGTTTATTTGGTCTTCCATGTTCTCAAAAATAATTGAAAAAAGTCATGTACACAAGTCTGTCTACATTCTTCAACAAGCAAAACATTCTTGTCGATGAACAATACGGTTTAGGCCCAAAACGCCGACTTACAATGGCACTCCTTGAACTAACATCCAACCTCAACCTTGCACTAAAAAATAAACTCCACACCATGGGGTATTCCTGGATCTCTCCAAGGATTTCGACACCATTGATCACCAACATTCTTCTCACAAGCTTTATCATTACCGTGTCCGTGGAGTAGCCTTGGAGGTGGTTCAGGAGTTAACCTAACTAACCGCTCACAATCAGTACGTACACTCCACCGCAACATCCATCAAACCTATCACAGTTGCCGTCCCGCAAGGCTCACCTGGACCCGACTTTTCATCATTACATGAATGACATCACCAACATCTCTAAAACAACTTAAACTAATCTTATTTGAGATGACACAAACATTTTTCTTTCAAACCCTAACATTTATGCCACTTTTTTCACAACATTCATGAACTAGCCAAAAAAATCAATGACTGGTTTCGGGCTAACAAACTTTTCTCAATGTTTTAAAAACTACTACCTGCTTTTCTCTACACACAACACTAATCACATAAACATTAACAATAGATAACCAGACAATCTCCCAGGTACACTCAAACAAATTTCTGGCATTACAATCGACGACAAAACTAACATGGAACGAACATATCAACTCTGTCACTACCAAAGGGTCTCACACAATTGGTACAATCTACAGAAGCTTAAACCACACCTCCAGGGGGACTACCCTTAAAATCACTTTACAAACACACTAGTTCTCCCATACCTTAGCTACTTTAAAATCATCTGGGCCTCCAACTCTCATTCACGACTCACAAACTAATCATCACACAGAAGAATATGGGCCATTCGCACTATAACACAAACTCAACCCCCCAGAACTCAACCTTACCATTATTTAACTCACTGAAAACACTTAACTTAGAGCACCTCAACAAACTTCAAACAGCGCTCTTCATGTTTGACTATCACAACACTAATTTACCTCCGACACTTCAGCAAGTAGTTACAACACAAACCGCCAAATCCACAGTATAACTATCCAGACAAGCCGACAAACTTCATCTTTCCCTCCCAAAATCTTCCCTTGAAACGCACTTATTCAGTATCACGGCGCTAACTTTGGAATGATCGTCCAGAATCCATACAACAATCACAAACCAAAAAATACTTTAAAGCTCAACTGAAAAAACATTTCCTCAACAGTCCAATTCTTTTTAAATTTCTCCCAAGTCCTTATTTCTCTCCTCACTTTTATTCATCCTATTTCTATCTCGATTCCTTTTACTTTTATTCACCTCTCACCTCTCTATCTTGCTTTCTCCATTATGAAAGTAGTATTAATACCTCAGCAAGACATGTTGAAAATCAGACCTTCTTGACAAACTCGTTTCCGTATCCCGTTAAGTTGTTTGTTTAGCTTAGAATATTGTTTGTTTTTGTTTGTTTGTCTCTGTTTTTTTGGAGGTAGATTACACTATGTACTATTTATTATTATCCCTTATTGTATCATTTTTGTAATAAATAATGGAAAGTTACTGTATGTTTCCAGGGCCAGCAATACCCATAAGCCCTATCGGGTGTCCATACTGGTTCCTAGCAGGTCAATCCCCAACCTGTTCATCTAGTACCAGTCTACAATGTAACTTGATGCATTATTAGATAATATTCTGTATTATAAATTCTGTCACTACGATATGTGATGCTGAATAAACTGAATGAATGAATGAAAAAAAACGGTGTGGATAGTGCCCATCAAACCGGAGGAGGTACCGCTGTCGGATGTAAAGATTTTCAGGTCAGCTAAATCTGAAGTTAGAATGGTTAATGCTTGAGCCAGTGCCACTGTCCGTACAGCATGGCCATGGCCATGTTACATAACTCATGAACTTGTACTTAGTTCGAGTCTTGTAAGCAAGAGCAACTCGCGGAAATCTTGAAGTTTAAACAATTTTTGTTGACGCCCGCCACGAAGACGGAGATAATTACAAAAATGAATCCTCTATAAAAACATCAGATCGGCGATAAACCATCATCTGAAGAGGTGTAGAAGGGGATTGTTATTTTGACAGAGACAGTATTGGCCCAAGTCATGAAACTGGCCAAGCTAAAGTGAATTAAAATGTTGTATAGTAATATGGACACAAGATTCGCACAAACATAATAATGATAAAATTGGATTCTTTTTTCGCCCCATACCCAAATTTATTGGTCTCGCTACTGAGTGAAAAAATATTGGGCTCGACGAAGGTCTCGCCCAATATTTTTTCAACTCATAGCTTGACCAATTAAAATTTGGGTATTGGACTTACAGAATCCAATTTTATACCAATCTTGACCCTCACCCACTCACTCCACCTCCATCAAAAGTGTGATTTTCGTACCACTAAAAACTATTATGATGATATGCGCAAACGGTTGCCAGAAACAATTTGTACCGCAGCCCACGAGCTATTATCGTTATTCATTCATAAAGGGTACACCGAATTCACCACAAAAAACTTTGTTGAATTAAGCTTTTGTATCTTTCAGACCCAAAAATAGAGGAAAAAGTATTGTTGCAATCGATAGTGCCACCTTTAAAACTAGCGTTGGTCAGTAGTAACGTAGTAGTAGAATTCATAAGTGAGGTCCTGTACGCTTGATGTTGTATATTATAGTGCCCTTACTTTCTTCAGAGAATTTGCCGGTCATGTTTTGTTGCTTGTTACTAGTATATCCCAACTAAATGCATGGATAATAAAAAAATTCCCGAGCCCAAATCTGCATCTGGTCCTGGCAGAAAACTGTGGAACGAACACGATTGTGTTGGATGGGCTTAGCAAAAAGGTAAGGAAACACAGTCAATAGGTCGTCTGGAAAGATACCATGTGCACTATACTCTTATAAAGGGGTACCACCCGACCATCTGATGATACAAACATAAATCCTGCAAGGGCTGTAATCCAAAAAGGTGTTTAACAATGTTTAGTTATTAAACCATCTTCCATGGTTAATTAAAACGAAAACGTTTATCTCTGAAAATAGTGAGGTAGATAGGTGGGATAATTTTGATACTACGGTTATAAAAGCATACAATTTTTAAAATTATACGAAAAGATTATAAACGTTCTGCAATAACAAACTATAACATATCTATATATAAACCATTTTTTCATAATTTAATGAATTCTTACTTATCCACCTCATACTTCAAAGATAAACCGATTGTTTAGGTAAACGATTGTTAAACAAATTTTGGAATAGGACCTTGTTGTTGACGGTTATCGGAATTATTGGTACAGTCTTTGCGGGGGGGGGGGGGGGAATCTTAGATTTTATGACATAGCTCCAGATCACAAAATTACCATACCGACGGTACATTGCTCTTATGTCAGTGGTCTTGAATTAGTATCGGGATACCCGAGCCCTAATTTATTGTAATAACAACAGTCCTTATTTGTTGACAAATAGATGAATTTTTGAGCTTTTATCCTTCACACATGTATAGTGTAACAAGATCACTTCATCTTCATTGATTTAGTCAGCAAAATATCATAATTTGATAACATCACCTAATTGCGCGCAGCGGTGGATGAGCAAATCCGCTAATTCAAGTTTTTGAGTTTATGCTTCGAGATTTAATTTGAAGCTGTCGATGCTGGTGCTGCTGACAATGCTTTGCTGGTAACGCTGCCAAACATGATGGTGGAAGACAAAGAATGAGTCTTTAGGTGTGTTTTCAGACGGTGGCCTACTTCGAAGAGCGTTACCAACGAAAAATTCATTCTAATCCTCATTAGCGCCTCTTAACAATGAACGACGCACTTCCACATGAACTTACACGATACCCATCCAAGTTCCCATCAGCGCCTTCATTCGTCATTGGTAAATAGCGGAAGTACGCGCCGCTCGTGCTGACCTTACGGTTAATGCTTGAAAACCGCCGCGAAATCTCAACCCATTGTAAACATGCCAAATGGATCCCCAAGCAGGAGTGTGTTTTTAAGCGATATTTTGCTTGTTTTTCGTTATTACTCATGGACAGAGGATTTGGCAGTCAACGCTTGTTTATGCCCGATTATCATTCCCCCTACACCACTCAGTGAGAAGCATCCAGCCCAACATGACATCATAAAAACCATGCCAATCATCGACGAAATGTCGTTCCTCGCCACATGCGACAGGGTCGTGCGTTTCCGGTTTCCGGCACATTTTGATTCGCCACTTTGCTGTGATTAAATCCGATTACTCACTAATACAAATCATATAAAGTTCTAATCTCACACAATCACAATGAATATGTAATTAATTTAGATTGAAAACACGATCGAATTATTCTCTCTCAATAAAAAATTATGTTGGGATTTCTTTTCACAATTTCTTGGCACTACGCCGTGTATGGGACACGAAGGCCTGTCTGTCAATGGTCACTGATCGGCAAAGGGAATCCCCTATTTGAGTTGTCTTCAACTCATTTTATCTGCCAACGGTGGGTTCCTGTCCAGATCTGATTAAACAGCTTGTAATCTCTCTCTCGGACCCGTTTGGGTTCCGTGTTCGCTTTGTTTTTCGGGGCTGTACGGACTAAATGAATGATGCCAATCAAATAAATTGGGAAAAACGGTTAAATGTACTACAGACAAGCACAAGAACGCTGTGAAAATTTGATGCAATGACAACACGAACTAAACAAATCATTCTGTTATCCACGATACGGAATACGTTGACCCGGATGTCGTTACGAGGTTTACGAGGAGGTCACCCTTACATCGACTTCGTGAGTAGCCCTGTTCACACCGCACTTACCAACGACGATTGCTCGCAGTAGATCGCTACTTTTAAGATTTCTTAAAGTAAATCGTCATTGTTAACTCCTTGTTAGCTTAACAATGATGTAGTTCAGGACGGTCACTACTCACGAGCTTACCAATGACGTGCTTACCAACGATCTTAACAACGACTTAACAACGATCGTGTGAACATGCCTTTTATGACGCTGCTGGCTAAATTGTCTGGTTTTGCCCCTGGATCCATGTTTTTTGAGGGTGAACGTACTGATGTAAAGGAATGTCAACCAACCCCATTTTGCATCTTGTAAAGCATCCCAAGCTTTTGATGACGTCTTGTCGTATTTGTAATGTCATCCTTTTTAATACCCTGGATTCTAGTAACTGTGCCTACATACATACTTGTAATACTCGTTCTTGCAAAAACG
>JAMKCH010048723.1:0-28411 GCA_023653785.1 Ophioderma brevispina
CTAGTCCTACTGGCCAAAGGTCCGAAGGACGACTATCCATAGGAACCACAATCCCCCATTCCCCGGACTTTCTCTAGGGGAATATATCTCATTTGACACCAGGTAATATAATTTGCTTAGTTTTTGGTTTTTTCAAAACGTAAAATTTTCCCGTGGAGGGGGGTCGCACTTTTCCAAAAGTGGATATGCGTGAACACGGACTTAAAATGCCCCCTATAAACAGTATTTCATTTTCCACCGACTAAAGAACATACCCTAAAAAATTACTGTTGTCAGTCTTTGCACCCTACAATGCCATGTATTGGCGTCAGTCATATAAAAAATTACAGCCTTTATTGTCTTCATTTGCTTGCTTTACAAATATTTAATGATGGTTTGAATCCTCTGCTTCATTGATGTATTACATAACCTAAGTAATATATCACAATTTTAGGGTTAGAAAAAACAATACCTTTTCCATATTGTGCTGTTTTTGACACCCTTATCAATGTACGGATTTGGTTAAAAGAAAGACTGTTCGTAGCAACTGGACAAACTGTGTCCCAGAGATATGTGATACCATGATTCCACCAAACTAAGGAATTAGTTCATATGTCTCAACCTGGGGGGGGGGGGGGGGTCCTCCCATCTTGAGGTGACGCGCATGCATGTAAGGCTGTTAATACCCACATTTTTCAGCATCGCTGTCACCTAAAGCCTCCTATATATTTTGCAAATTCACCCAAAGACCCATAGTTTTTAAAACTTTACCAACCTGTCACCTAAACCCCTATTTTGGAGAAGATTTTCTCTTAAAGATAATAAAGTTTCATCTTAATAGATTGTCCTTTACACCCCAAGAACCCCATCTGTAAGTTCTCGCTGCCGATATTTCAATTCCTTTTTGATGCGAGAGCTAAAACGTTATTTTTGTACGCCCCATAGAGTTCACTGTGAAAATTAATATTGGTCTACCAAATGGAGCACATTTTTGCTCATAACTTCTTAACTACGACATCCTTTTGCTCTAAGATTCAATGGTATGAGAAAATAGTAGCTTTCTTCTGATCAAAATGTTGACCACTTCCGTTAAAATCTGGGCTTCTTCTGGGGACGAGGTTATTATCGAATCAGGCCATGGACCTTTAAAACATTTGAAATTAACTTTCTAGATTTTAATAAGCCGGTGTCATAACTACAGTGTCCCCGCGTGAACTGAGTGTCTTACCACCCATCTAGGCATTGTATTCTCCATTGAGTGTTTGTTTGGCGCCATCACTTGTACCGCAAATACCTCGTCGCCAAGTCACGGTTTATATACTCGCGTACATGTTGCCATGGTAGCTAGGCCACTCTCTACGGGACACCTCAATTTCTTTACAGAAACCGGGGTAATTGAGAATGCAAACGCGAAAGTGCCAACATTTTTATTGCATTTGGACCATTTTTAATTTTTTCGGGTTTTTTTTTTTTTTTAATTTTCCTCCTTTTTGAGTGTTTTTATATTACGATTTTCATATTGTGTAAAAATCTAAAATAATAATATGATAAAATAATAATGCGCTAAAAACACAATTGTAAAAGCAATTCGCGCCGTCTTCTGACAAACTTGTTTGTTGTTATTATTGGTTTTTGTTTTTTTCTTGCCGTATATGCGCACAGTCTGTTTATGCATGAAACTAAGTACCCTGAAATTTGTACATAAAATTATGAAAGGTCACATTAACATATCACAAATTTAATGCTTGACATGTGGTGAATGGGCATGTTTAAGAAAGCTATGGTAACGTAGAAAAGGTCTCTGAAATTCGGAAATACTAATGTGCAACATGACATTTCGTGTTTGTTATTTATATTGTACTATGGTGCCGATGGGATACATGCAGTAGACAAAAATGGGGAGTAGACGAAATGGGCATTAGACATGGCATTAGCGAAATGGTTTTAGACAATCTGGTCATTAGACCACGGTGGTCAGTAGACGAAATGACATGAGACGAAATGGTTTTAGACAATCGGTGATTAGACCAAATGGCCAGTAGACGAAATGGCATTAGTCGAAATGGTTTTAGACAATCTGGTGATTAGACCAATGGGCAGTAGAACGAAATGGCATTAGTCGTAATGGTTTTAGACAATCTGTGCATATTAGACCAAGTGGTCATTAACGAAATGGACATTAGACGAATGGTTTTAGACCTCTGATGATTTATACCAATGGGTAGAGACGAAATGGGCATTAGGACGAAAATGGTTGGTAGACAAACGTCTTGATTATCCAAGGCTTTCCGAATGGTATTAGCCGATGTGGTGATTAGACAAATGGTATTAGCCTACATGGTTAATAGACCAAAGTGAACTTAGAGTATGTGGGTATTATACTATTTGATTTTAAGACAAATGGAATTGACTACTGGATATTAGAACGAATGATAATTAGAGAAGTGGCAATTCCTACGTTAGTGTATACTTGACCAGCAGTTGGTACTGGAAGTAGCAACTTTCATTGGTGAGATAAGCTCTCCTGTAATTCATTATTAAAGGTGTAATAAGAACCTGTTACTGAATAAGCCAATGTGGATTTGGGGACTGTCCCGATTCTCCCCACCACCCCCCCTCCCACCCCTATCTTCTTATCGTAATTGCAATGTTAATCATAGGTAGTCCAATGTTTCCGTTTGAGAACGCCCTATAACATGCGAATGCTTAGCGGCGTCGTATTAGATTAAGGAACCATTTGATGTGGAAAGATCTCGCCACCATTTGTTCATATATCTCATGTACTAGCATAACATTATCTTAAAGAAAATGGTAAACAGAGCGACAGGCGATCTGAAAAATAATATCCATCTTGTCATGACTGTCAGAGTCAGCGTGGACTATGATGTGCAATTCAATAGTTTCGAACCAATAGTGAAATATATATTTCCGAAGGCAAATGTGATTCCCTTCAACTCTGGCTAATTTGTTTTTCCAGACAGTTCCATTTAAAAATCGAAACAAATTTCCTTTTTGTATATCTTTGATCTTTCAGATGAATGAACTATAAACTCTTTTATATTGCAATTTGATGTTAGCCTCTTTCCGTCCGCATGACGGACGTTGCGATAAACCGTGTCAAATTATCGTACCACTTTGATTTCTCTAGATGGTCCCCTCCCCTTATGGACCAATCTTCGAGTGATACCATTGGGGTTTTCCAGACCTGTTTTGCGATTATTTTACTCTAGTTTCACAAGTATTAAAACTCTTATATTAAAAGGTTTCGTAAAAAGTGTTAAATATTTTCCGGTTACATGCGTAAAGCGTCAGGCCATTTGTTCAACCGGTTTTAAAACGTTGGTGGTATTTATATCCCTAACTTTCCTCAACTGCATTTAAAAGCCTTTGAAAATATATAAAAAAAAAACCCAATAGACCCCACATTGGTGGGGGAAATTGACCCATATCAACAAGAAAAATACGCTACCCCTCCCTTTTTGCGATGAACGTCAGATTTTCCTTGTAGGACGTCAGGGATATATACGAAAATACCAGACACAGGCTTTATGTTTCCACGGGATATTTTGCACTACAATTTAAATTGAAGCAGATTTTCAAATCCTCTTCCCAATCGGCCCTTAATCAAATGTATTTAAATTTGTTTCCATATTTTCATGTCCATACGACCTTTGTTTGGGAGTTCGTTTGTTTAAAATCCGCCGATTTTATGATTTTGAAACGTTTTCGAATACTATTTAAAAAATTGGGGGCAATATTCAATGACAACATATCTTATTGTTTTTTTATTATTATTATTTTAATTAATAATTTGAAAGCATAATTTATAACAAATTTTGAGTGCTTTTGTACAAGTATAGGATGTTATATGGAGTGAATTTAACTTGTTAAAACATCTGCGTATCTAAATAGCGCCAGGTGAGCAATATAAAAAACATAAGAATATACCGACCTAAAATTCTGACCTGGTGTGATGCATAATCTATTATTTCATGTTGTAACAAATTAATTCCAAACAATATTTGTGATATCTATGCGAGCACAAAAACTGTATTTTCTCAAAAATCACAGAGTGAGCTCTTTCTGGATACAGAATACGTACGAAACTCTTTTTTGTTGATTGTTGTCTCATTTCTTTAATGACAAAAAAATAAGAAATTTTTAATTTTCCTTTATGTTGAATTCAAACAAAAAGCAATCCAAAGCTTTTCTATCAATCCTTTTGGCAAGAAGACCGAATTTTGAAATTTGCCCCCCCCCCCCGCTTAACATATTTACCCCCTATTTGAATGTACCATTATAATCAAGCTTATGTTGTTGTAGAATCGTTTTTTTTACATATATACTTTTAAAAGAATTATGTTTTACAAAACATGATTAGATCTTGTCCATTCATTTCTTTTTTTTTTTGTCTTCTTCTTCTTTTTTTTTATACAATTTTCTAGGTAAAAAAGTTCTGTTTTTTTCAGTTGTACAATAAAAAAAAAAAAATCCCTGATGATATCAATATAAATGCAACAGTGCTCTGAATCCCATGGCTTTATTAGAGCAAAGTATTTCTCATGAAGCCATGTTACTTATTTGCTCAAAATATTCTAAGTACTTTCTAAATAAACGAGCATTTCTGTTGTCGCCCAGAATCTTACAACTATCCTTGAGAGTCTGAGGTTACGATGTAACCGAGCATCCACAAGCAGGTAATCAGGCTCTTGCTGATTTTATTTAAATATAGAGTACTGGCGGTTTATTCGACAAAATTTGTGAACGGCAACATTTGGTTGCATTAAAGATATATGTAAGCATCACAATATACGTGCATCATGCTGCCCACTTTTAGTATGAACAACTCAAGCAATAAGAATTCAATGATTGGGAGGGATAGACCCCCTAAAATTAATATTTTTTTCAAATTGTTTTTTTTACATTATTCAACAAAGCCTATCATTTTATCTTAAAATATTTTTATCCCATTCAATCGGACATTCGGTTCGATAGTTATCGGTCAATTCTAGTTCACCGTTGATTGCTATTTGGCCTCAAAACAATAGAAAATGATAAATGTACGATGACCCGCGTCCATATACGATTAAAGTTGTATATTGAAAATATACAGTTCTGATGCTGTCCGGCTAGGAACGGAAAGCGAAGAACACTTTTCGACCTAACACCTTAGATGTATCTATCGCTCTTTACCCAACCCCTGCTTGATATGCTCAGTCGGTTAGGAGCGCGTGCATGTATAAGAGAGGCGCCGGCGTTAAGAATCCGAAACCACGCACACACATGGGGTTTTTTTTTCCAACACTGTGGCGCTGGCCATCCCAGGAAAGATTAATTTAAAATATATACATCCTTGGTCTACCTGGAGCACTAAGTCGTTTAGTGTATGGGCATATCAAAAAGTGGGTTTGCCTCCTAAATGAGCCATAGCCCATTGTCTTAATCTAAAACTCCCCTGAACAAAGCATGGAAATGTGTCGGAATGGTAGATGCATTCCACTATGCCTGTATAAAGTCCTGAACAATTAAATCAAAATGTAATATAACCACATGTACCACTTCTCCACAAAGGAGCCGCATACAGACATAAAGCAAGTACGTCTGTTGAGCGTGTGTCAACGAATACGAACTCCTTTCGGATCACGAACACTCCAATCTTCTAAGAATTAAAAAAAAATTAAAAAAGATTTTGATTAGGCTTTTAATGACTTTGAAGTCAGAGTCTCGGAAGAGAATCAAGCACTAAAATGGATAGGCCTCAATCCATCACAATAACTTGAAGAGCCAATTTGATAGGTATGAAATGTACCAGAGAAAATGATTATTCTTGAGAAAACCCTTTCCATTCATGGTACCTTTCAAAAAGGATTGAGTCTTTAGACATTCAATTTACTCCATTTCTCTAAAAACATACAGCTAATGGTGCTATTTTCACGGGGGCGTCCCTTACAAGTTAGGAAGATCACAGGCAAACTTTAGGGACTGCGAAATTACTTGCCTGAATCTAACTTTACAAGCATTTGCGACAACGTTTTGATCTTGTCAAACCAGTAGTTGGATTTTGTAATCCAATGACATAATCACACCAGATTATTTTGTTTTATTTTTATTCAAATTCATGAATTGCCAGGACCACTAGACCAAGGAGGCAGGTTCACGCTACAGTATTCAGGATACAATAGTTGAACAAAACTCAACTCTAATGGGTATTTGGATAGATGTCAATCTTCCAGGGGTCCGTTCCCGAAACTCAGTCGTAATCTACTGTGATACTATGTCATGCCTGAGTGGACCAATTTGTCCAAAGCACTGTGTAACTGTTTATTGAAAGGCGTTATGTGCTACGCACAACGAGTCTAATACCTCGTAGGGTTACGCACGAGTTGGGGAACGGGCCCCTGGACAGTAGGCAATATTTGATTGACCTGGGCGCAACTTCATCCACCGAACTGAAGGTAAATCCCCTAGGTCCGGGGCAAGTGAATTGGTCATACACTAAAATGACATTTTTAAAACGCGGGTGTCCCCCATTTGGGTCTCAGATGTTAGCATGTAAAGGTGCAATTTGACAACGGTTGAGGGTGGTCAGAATGACATCTGACACCTTTAGGTAGCCCGATGAACCTTCATGCTGCAGGCAGGTACAACTTAGGGTGTCAGAATAACACCTTTTTAGGGTGCCCGGGATTACCCCTTTATTGTTGTCATTTTGAAGACAACCAATGGTGCTTCTGGCTTGACCCCTAAAGATTTCCAAAGGTGGTTATTTCTGTTTTTGACACTTAAAGGGCTCATTCTGATACCTACATGTGTCAATCTAGTGTCTCTGACACCCCCTAAGGTGTCATCTGACACTCAAAGATGTCTAAAGGGTGGTCATTCTGGCACCTCACCGTGTCAAATTGCCACATTACTGCTCATTCTGAAGACCAAAAATTTGACAATTTTGTCTTTCAGCGTAACCCCTAACTTTCTCATCAGAGCAGGCAACAGAGGATATACCACTGTGGGTCCTGACCAGGCGGTGGTGCCAAGCCTCATCATTATATAGCAACTCACCAAAAATGTCAGAAGAAACTACAGCAATACGGAGTGCAAACCCACAAACCCATTTGGTGTTTGATGTGTCGGATCATGGGTTTCCTGACCCAGCATAGGACCCCCCTCGTCCTCAGTTTCTTTATTCATACCAAAAAAATCGAAATACCCTTACCGTGGAGTTGATTCTTCAACTCCACGTTTTGTACATCAGAAATATTCCTTGAAAACATATAAAAAAAATTCAGATTTTTTCGTCAGATTTTGCTTTTCCTTGTTAAACCAATGGCGGACGTCTGAAATTGGGATTTCTTGGCCCCCCTCCCCTGGTCCTTATCCTTGCAGTGCTTTTATGAAAGACTTGTCTTTGTCATTGCTTTCAAATGACACAACCCGAAGATCAAAACTACTTTACAACAGAAACATTTTTGGTGCTGGGCACCAATGTATGCCGCCCCCCGCAATGGCAGAATTAACAACATCCAAAAATATAGCCAAGAATTGAGAGATAAATAACACTTTCCAAGCAAATTGCTTGTGTAAGTCACTAAGTGACTTTGACTGAAAACCCGTTCCATTATGGGTACTCAAAAGGTTTAATAACATTCATTTACTCAATTTCTCTAAAAACATACAGCTTTAATGGCTATTTTTCCACTGACTGTCCCTTACAAGTTTCAATCAGGCAAGACTTTAGGGTTGGCGGGACAATTTACCTTGCCTATCCTATTTACAAGGCATTTGCGACAAAGTTTACCTTTGTCAAAAACCAGGATTTGGATTTTGTAATCCAAAGACATAATCACACCAGATTATTTTGTTTTATTTTTATTCAAATTCATGAATTGCCAGGACCACTAGACCAAGGAGGCAGGTTCACGCTACAGTATTCAGGATACAATAGTTGAACAAAACTCAACTCTAATGGGTATTTGGATAGATGTCAATCTTCCAGGGGTCCGTTCCCGAAACTCAGTCGTAATCTACTGTGATACTATGTCATGCCTGAGTGGACCAATTTGTCCAAAGCACTGTGTAACTGTTTATTGAAAGGCGTTATGTGCTACGCACAACGAGTCTAATACCTCGTAGGGTTACGCACGAGTTGGGGAACGGGCCCCTGGACAGTAGGCAATATTTGATTGACCTGGGCGCAACTTCATCCACCGAACTGAAGGTAAATCCCCTAGGTCCGGGGCAAGTGAATTGGTCATACACTAAAATGACATTTTTAAAACGCGGGTGTCCCCCATTTGGGTCTCAGATGTTAGCATGTAAAGGTGCAATTTGACAACGGTTGAGGGTGGTCAGAATGACATCTGACACCTTTAGGTAGCCCGATGAACCTTCATGCTGCAGGCAGGTACAACTTAGGGTGTCAGAATAACACCTTTTTAGGGTGCCCGGGATTACCCCTTTATTGTTGTCATTTTGAAGACAACCAATGGTGCTTCTGGCTTGACCCCTAAAGATTTCCAAAGGTGGTTATTTCTGTTTTTGACACTTAAAGGGCTCATTCTGATACCTACATGTGTCAATCTAGTGTCTCTGACACCCCCTAAGGTGTCATCTGACACTCAAAGATGTCTAAAGGGTGGTCATTCTGGCACCTCACCGTGTCAAATTGCCACATTACTGCTCATTCTGAAGACCAAAAATTTGACAATTTTGTCTTTCAGCGTAACCCCTAACTTTCTCATCAGAGCAGGCAACAGAGGATATACCACTGTGGGTCCTGACCAGGCGGTGGTGCCAAGCCTCATCATTATATAGCAACTCACCAAAAATGTCAGAAGAAACTACAGCAATACGGAGTGCAAACCCACAAACCCATTTGGTGTTTGATGTGTCGGATCATGGGTTTCCTGACCCAGCATAGGACCCCCCTCGTCCTCAGTTTCTTTATTCATACCAAAAAAATCGAAATACCCTTACCGTGGAGTTGATTCTTCAACTCCACGTTTTGTACATCAGAAATATTCCTTGAAAACATATAAAAAAAATTCAGATTTTTTCGTCAGATTTTGCTTTTCCTTGTTAAACCAATGGCGGACGTCTGAAATTGGGATTTCTTGGCCCCCCTCCCCTGGTCCTTATCCTTGCAGTGCTTTTATGAAAGACTTGTCTTTGTCATTGCTTTCAAATGACACAACCCGAAGATCAAAACTACTTTACAACAGAAACATTTTTGGTGCTGGGCACCAATGTATGCCGCCCCCCGCAATGGCAGAATTAACAACATCCAAAAATATAGCCAAGAATTGAGAGATAAATAACACTTTCCAAGCAAATTGCTTGTGTAAGTCACTAAGTGACTTGACTGAAAACTGATTTATGGTATAAATAGTGGTTCGTAAGTGTGCGATTCAAGATCACTTATTCTTGGTTCAAGTTAATGATCACTGTAGACTTCAATTGTCGACCCTCATAACTGATGACAGCTGCCAAGAATTGTCAATTTTTTTTTCTGATATTGCAATGAGATAGTACCTGAGTATTAACCAGGCGCTGTTGGCAGTTCGCCAACTGGCTAGCTAGCTGATATTTGACCCCACTTAAACCCATGGAAATAGACCCTTGTACAGGAGCGTGCCAGCCCCGTGGTTCCGAGGGGGCAACTTCCCGGTAGGTGCAACAAATGATGTCCCTATCACCAGCAAAGTTTTCCCGGTCGCATGGCAAAATAACCGCAAAAGGGGCTGATTTAAGCATGAATTCCGTGTTTTTTATTCCCGATTTCCCCTCAAAAATTTTTTCAGATGGGGCCCTCTGCCCCCCTTTGCCCCCACTGGCTACGCCCACTGCCCTTGTACAGATCCCATATAAATTTGTATAAAACACAGAAAATTACAATCTATCTCACACTGGTATCTCACATGCATTTTTCTTTCACAAAAACTATCTTTTTTTGCATACATATTTATGTCATGTTCCTCACAACCATTAAGTACTTTTTAGAGCACTGTTCATCATTTTCAATTGTCATGAAAATTGTTATGACCAAGGCTCTCATGCTTCAATACAGCACAACTCCATGTCTGTCAAGGTTATTCAAACATCTATATCCCCCGCTCACACAACCCGCGCGGGGCCATATACAGTTTTGGGTGTATGATCCATCCCAAAATGCACCGGTTTTGGAAATTTCACTCAATAAGGTCATGCGATAAGGTCGTCACAAATATCTGACAAGAAGTAATCGAAAGTGCGTCCGCCAGTTTTGTACTACATTTTAGAGATTGTAATTGTAAACCATATCTGTGTTTTCGCATTATATTTCACAAATCGAAATCATGTTTAAATGTAGTTATGTTTGACTCTTCTACATGTATGTATTCAGTATTTCTGGTATTATTTGAGGCTAAATGTAACCGTACGTCCGTCCTTTGTGTAATGTAAACGTAATGTCCATTGTCCTTTCGTGTTTTTGCACACAGGTGGTGCATCATTTTCAGGCTCTCTGCCTATCGTTGTACCTCCTCCATGCACTATTTAGGTGTTTTTTTTTTAAAAAAAAAAGCCGTGTATATATCTTGTGCTTTTGATGGGGAATATAAATAACCTTGATTGATACGAAGGTTTTAAGCCTTTCAAATACGAAAATCAGTAAAAAAATAAAAAACAAAATCCCCCTAGCCCAAAAACACCCAACCTATCTTAGAAAAATGACACCCATGATTTTCGGATTCTTCAAAATTCTGTTTAAGACAACATGATGCAAGATTGTATATTAAAAACCGAAACCAAATAGCAAGACATTGGCACGCCAAGTATAACGGTTTGAAATATCAGTGCGAAACTTACAGATGGGGGTTTTGGGGTAAAGCCATTTTTTATCAACCCTGCAGACTTTCCCATAGGGTAATTTCATGATGGAATGATAAGAAAACATAAATTGTGTTTTGGCAACCATTCTTTTCAAATCGGGAAATCCAGGCATGCAGTTTTCCTAAAATACTCCCATTTTCTGTTCTGTCTTGTGTCATGGGCATGAGGGGTAGGACCACGAACTGCTATCGATTGACCGCAAATTTGGGATTTCATTTCCTCCGTGGACAAGTCTGTTTTGCTGACTTATGTTCAGTGGACCATAACTTGAGAAAAACTCAACCAAAATGATTTTTTTTTTCAAGCAAGATGCTCAATTACCCATTCTTAATGATAAAATAAATCCACAGATATCAAATTTAAACTAGAATTTCGCGGTTCTCGGCTTTCGCGCTCGCTATATTCAAAGAATATAAGCTGTGGGCCGCCCCATGAAAAAACTTAACAATTTTTGACACACACATCCATACAAACACACACACATACATACACACGCACAACGGATTGCTAAGTGGTCCTGCCAGCTATAGCTGGCGGCCCACAAAAAATGGAAAATATCACTTTCATTTTGGGTAAAGTTTTTTAGGGTAACCCTGTATAACACATAACTAAATTCTTGACTAAAAACATTTTACACTGGTGAAAATTCCACATGTGTTCAACTCCCGGGCTTAACTAATTCATCGCAAAAATTAGTGACTAGGTTTCTTTGAACTCATTCAGCCATTTGGATGCATTGCTCATGATGATTCTGAATACGGGACCTCATGAAAATGCGCAATTTTGAAATTCTTGAAGAAAATCTTACTACTGTCTACAGGATGCAAAGGGTTAACTCTCCAAATCTCAAGGAATATAACATATATCAACTTATATCCCTAAATCTGATTTTCACCCACACAACGCTTAACACCGATGACCTTGACCATGAACCAGATTTTTTTCCACCATCGTCTGCGTCGACTAAAGGAACACTAAGCTATACGAGCTTATAGTAAATCTGAAAAGTGCGTGATTAGAATTTGTTATGATATAGGCCTAGTGGAAGTTGGGAGGAAGGTTGATAAGCCCCCTTCAATAATGTATAGAGGAGGGGTATGTAATAGACCTTTTGGGGGAAAAATGCGCGTTACCACTTTCGTTTAAAAATTCGCATTTCCTCGTGGTTTAATGAAATTTCTTTATTTAAAAGTTACCCCCCTCCCTTGATGAAAATATTCATACCTCCTCTCGCGTACATTTTTTTCGTATTCCCCCTCAAATCCTCCATTCCTCCTGGCGTAAATAATGACCCCTCCCTTAGGTTGTATATTTATTTTTTTTAAATGGCAATTTCGAAATATATGTGAATAAGAAGTTGGCTGCCCTCCCAAATATCATTATTCCAAACATAACAGATATTACAGGTGATGTGATAAACGATCTCAATTCAAAATTCTTTCAATTTGTATTTAATGTATAGTGATAATTAAGGCTAAGATAAAAAACAACAACAACAAAAACTCTCGTTGCAGAGTATAAGAAAGATGGCATAGAAATGGTTCATCTGCCCACTCGATCATAAATTACGTTAAAGTGTTAACCGGATTTTAAAATATCACAACTAATTTTGGAAGCCAACGTGAAAAAAAAATCATTGTTTAACGGTGTCAAATGCGGAGAAACATGTCAAAAACCCGTAAAAGTCTCAACTACAGAAACCAGAAAAAGGTTGTGTCATCAGAGACAGAAAACGTCGTCAAAAAATACGAAAAGGTCTCAACTACAGAAAGGTAAAGTGCAGAGAAACGTGTCAAAACGACGTAAAGTTATTCAAAACTACAAAAATGTGTCAAATGCAGAGAAACATGCACAAGTACGTTACGGTCTCAACTGTATAGAAAAAAGGTGTCCAATGCAGAGAAACATGAAAAAAATAATGTCTCCACTACAGAACAAGGGTTGAAATGCGACAACGATGTTATAGCACACTATTACGGTCTGACACCTACTGGAAAAGGTATGAAATGCAGAGAACATGTCAAAAAAATGTAACCGATCTCTAGTATTCAACCCATGTGTCACCTCTAGTACTTTTCGAAGGTATGGGCATGAATGAGGGGTACGTGTGCAGAAGAAAAATCAATTATATGCTTAATGAAAGCATTCAAGTAACGCTAAGCGCATTTAAAGCATTCTGACTAATTGATTTGCTTCAGTGGTATTCAATGTAACAGGTTGGTTAAGTATTAATGTCTTTGAAGCGTCGTGTATCGGCTACAAAGGAACACAAAACGTCTTTGCACTTTAGTAAAATGATATACACATGACAGGACAGATTTATCTTAGTTCAGTTCATGAAAAACAGGTGAATCGGCCACATATTTTCTTTTCTGCCTCTCTCTCTCCCACTAATCGACACTGTCCCAAAAATTTTCCTCTGGTGACACGATGGGTTTGAATCTACTATAAAATTACCGGAAAAGGTGTGAAATGGGGAAAAACAATCAACAAACATGTAACGGTCGGAACTATGGAAAAGGCTGGTGAAATACAGAGACAGACCCGAGACACGAAACATCAAATACACGTAATGGTGTGGAAGGTGTGAAAATTCAGAGATTCAACGTCAAAACAAGTTAGTCCAACACAGATGCAAAATGCAGAGAAAGATGTAAAAAATAAGTCCAATTATTATTTATTTTATTAATCTATTTATTTTTATAATTTATTTTTTTTTAATGATTTATTTTTTTTTTTTAATTTATTTATTTTTTTTTTTTATTGATTTTCAAAAAACAAAAAATATATTTATTTTTTTTATTATATTATTTGTTTTATTTATATCTTTATTTGTTATGACTTCATAATACTTCTATCAATTTATGTAGATTATTATGCACATGGATATAAAATAGACCAAAGTGTTTTTGTTAATGGGGATTCATCTGATTTGTTCTTTTCTTTTGGAGGGTACCATGTAATTTCTTGGAAATACACCAAATAAGTATAAGAAACTAAAGAAATAAATTAAAGAATTGCAAAAAATCAATTTCAAAATGAATACTAAAGAAAAAATAAAATAAAAATATAAGTAAATAAATAAAATAAATAATAAAAATAAACAATGAAAATCGATTAAAAATAAATTAATAAAAAATATTAAAAAATGAAAAAAAAAATATTAAAAACGATATAAGAAATATTTTATATACACACTAGTATTCTCTATGGGATTTTTTATATAGGGAATTCTAACAGATAGCCCCAAAATCTAAATTTAAAAAAGTCCTCTAAATGACGTCATCATTGACTTGCATCACTTTCAAGTTGGATAAATACTTTAGAAAAGAAACTTCAAGTTCACCCATACAACATCCTTTACATACGCAGCCTACATATCTGCATACGGACGCACAGACACAGGTCCTTACGTACCTATACTTAATACAGATGGCCTAGAAATCGACACGGCATTGCGACAAAGAGACTGCTTTAGACCTTAACGGCTTTGTACATTTTCTCGCACTTTACAACCTTCTTCTGTAGTTTGGATCGTTTCGTGTATTTCACATCTTTCTGCCTTTGATAAACCACAGGTTGACACTACCTTTCTTTTCGTAGGTTTGACGCCATGACACGTGTTTTTCATCACACATCTTTCTTTCTTTTGCATTTTACATCTTTTTCTGTAGTTGCGAGCATTGCGTGTTTTTTGCCATATCACACATCTGCATTTCACCTTTCGAGTTGCGAGCGGTTCGGTAGGTGACATCATCTGCATTAGACAAGCCCTTTTCGTAGCTGACCTTGGCGTGTTTTTTACATCTTTCTCTGCTATTGGCATCTTTTTCTATAGTTGAGAACTTTACGTGTTTTTTGACATGTTTCTTTGCATTTGACAAAACCTTTTTTCTGTAGTCGAGACCTTTACTTGTTTTTGAGCGTTTGAGACCGTCGTTCATTATTATTTTGAGTCTTCGTTGTATTTGAGACCCTTATTTAATCTTTAATCTTTGAGATCTTTTGACCTTGACCTGTTTCTCTGCATTTGACACCTTTTTTTCTGTAGTGAGACTTGTTCATAATATCTTGACGTCTTTCTTTGTATTTGAGACCTTGCTTAGTCTTTGAGATACTTTTGACAGTAATAGCCGCCCACAATATTGATGCATCAAACATTTACTTGCCAAATTCTTGCATAACAACTTCGTACTACATGGGTCAAATGACTGCATTTACAATCATTATTATTTTACTGATACTACTACAACATTAAATTTATTGGACGTGATAATTGTTTTCAAGAAGATAAAACTATGACTAAATCCTAGACCACTCCATATAAACTCTACGTAAAATGATAAATGCGTTTGGCTGCAACTTGCCTGTTTTCCTCTGAAAAGAAGTTACTCTATTCTCAACTTTAGAAAGTAAAACCTATGTTTTCAAAACACAAAAACTCAATAACATATCAGTATCAGTCCTGTCATTAAATTTGGTGGTTAAAGCTAACTTTTTGTGTGCGTCACAAAATGATGATGATGATTACGTCTACTCCAATGCAGTCTTATATTTGGACATACAATATTTTTGTTGATCATACATTCCTAATTCGGTCTTTTAAGTGTGTTTTTAAATGCTTTTTTAGCTGAATAAGCTTAATCATTTAATTAATTTATTACCAATGGAAACATTTCAATATGTTAATCTTTTTGGCATCAAAAAAAAAAAAAGGGGGGGGGGGGTGGGTGGATGTAGACAGGGGGGGGGCGAGGACGAGACGAGGGGTCGGGACGACAGGGGGGAGAGGGCGCAGACCGGTTGGGTTTTTTTTGTTCCCCATTTTTGTTTTCCCTCTCCCCCCGCCTCCCTTCCCCCTTTCCCTCCTCCCTTCCTTTCTTCCTTCCTTTCTTTCTCCCCTCCCCCCTCCTATTTTCTCCCCTTCCTCCGGGCTTGACAGGAAAGAAAACATCAGAGCGGACAAAATGGCAAGGCCAGTGTCCGCCGCCTGCACCAGCACTGCTACAAAGAATACCCCGCGTCAGGACGGACCATGACTTATATAATCTAGCCTGCCTAAACAATACCAAAAAAACCCCCGAAAAAGGACGGTCAGAGAATAGTTCACGTACCAGCCATAATCGAGAACCAAAGCGGATCTTATACGAGCAGCGATGAGGACTCGGAGTACCAAAGAGAGTTACCAATTAACAGAAAATACCGACACTTTACCAGCCAAATCGAGATCCGAAGCGGACCTTATACCGAGCTGCCCGACTCTAATACCGACCTGCCGACGCTCTAGATCATATATAATAATTCAAATTTACCAGCCAAATCGGAGATCACCACGCCAAAGCGGATCTACCGTTCACACTATTATTACGCTGAGTCCCCAATAGATTCCAATTGAACATAAATACTACAACAACCTTTCCCAGCAAATCGAGACCCAGCGGATCTTCTACCGATCTGCTATTATTACGCTGAGTACCCAATTGATTGCCATTGACCTGCCAAATCGAACCCAAAGCGGTCCTTGTACCCGATCTTCAATACTATGTTTCAATTTATCCCTGCAAATCGAAGTTGATCAGTACCGATCTGCAAATTCTTTATAACACCATATAATGTATAAGGCGCTATATAATAATCTGTTATTATGTGATTATTATAACCAGTTAAACCTGCCGAATCGAGGCGAAAACCGGATCTTGAACCAAAAAGCAATTACCATATATCTGCTTACGGTACTGCACACTAGTATTTACCAATTTATTTGCCAAATCGGGACCCAACGGATCTCATACCGACTGCAAATACTATATATATATAATATATATTTAATGTTGTATGTTTCAAAATTTATTTGTGAATGTTTTAAACTCAAATTAAAAACAAAGCAGCCCCAAATATTATGCAAAAAGGATGTCAATGGAGGGAAGGGCGGGAATTTTCGGAAAACTGACCACACGTCCGCATGTGATTAAAACGATGCAATTGTGAAAAAACCCAAGCACTGAGCCAAACGCTGCCAAGATAATCACTGCGTCATTAGCAACCCATACAATCCCTAGGAACCGATTGCGCTTGAATGCACCTATTGAAATACGATATCGAACGGCAAAATTAAATGACTTACTCCTGTGCCCTGTGCACAGACGGCGACAACAATTTTACGACCTGTTGAAAAACCCGTTTTTTTTCTTACGCTTCTCATCATAAAACTGTATGTAATGATGAATTGATATCGAACAGACTTGTAACAATCAATGGAAAGACCCATTATGTTAAAGAATTGATTAATGCAAGTTTCATATCTAGTGCAATCTGTTAAATGAAAATAATGTAATAATTACGGCTAGTGTCGCTATATGAAGTATCAAGAATTAGAAGGCAAACGGTCCACTGGCTAATAGCCTCGTCCACAGAATCCAGATTTTAGCGCAAGTGGTCAAAATAGTGTATCTGAAGAAAGCTACTATATTTTTTTTCATTTATCTGTAAATCTTAGGGATAAAGATGTTTTGGTTGAATTTATGGGCGAAAATGTGATCTCATTTTGGTCGACCAATGACTTGTATACTGTGCTCGTAGCCTATGGGGGATTACAGATCGTTTTAAGCTCTCACATCAAAACGGGTTGAAATATCATGCGAACCTTTAATCAATGTATTTTCGGGTAAGGCATTCTATCAAGATGAACTTATATACTTAGATCAGGTGGTTTCATCATAGAATTTCTTATCTCACAATCTTCAATAACCAAGAAATTGAAAAAATGAAACAATACAAACACTGTGGTCAGTCATGAATGCTTTACACTTCAACTACTCTAGTTTTTTTTCAATGAGTATGGTGCAGTGATGTTACGAATTCGTTTACTGCTAACCGAATTCGTAACGTCATGATTTCAAAAATCATTACGGATTGTTAGAACCAATTAGTGAATTTTGGGGGTAAAAGTTCCGAATCATAATTTCGAATGAAACAAAATGGTGGGACCTAATGTAGTGACTATTATTAAAGAACCAGAACAAAAACAGTGGATTGGAAATAGTACACTATCACACAAATATGATGACAAGCAATTCCGAATTCTGTGAAACAATCAAAAAAAGGCCCAACATAGAACGCTTTTCTTTCGCTGTACAATTATTTTGAGAAGAGATTAACAGGAATTGTTATTCCACAATATAATTAACAATATCTGATATTTTTTTCGGTATTCTAAAGCGGTGATTAAATCAAATACATATGTAATACACCCTATGATTATATTTGTTTACGCATGAACAGCATCCGAATCGGCAATATTATATATACTTTGTTGATATGATGAAAAAAATGCATATACTTTCTTAAATATTTACATGATTTACTATTTAATGTGTTGAACGGAAAGCGGTATTGTGTTATATTAAGAGCAATATTTTGATACAATATAAACTGTATCTTATATATATAATACGTCAAGATGGCAAGATTTATAAGAGAAATGTTGACACTATGCAACATGATATTATATAACAAGACACGACAAGATATGTTGCTAAAATGACAAAGATTGTGGACATTTATTTTGTAAACATGTAATCTTTTAAATGAAATAAAGGCGTAAACCAAGAGAAAGATTGGCTGAGAACAAATATATTTTATCTTATGTATAGTATGCCCATATTAAAGAGACACAGTTGCATGAAAAAAAAAATATTCAGATATAATGAAATGGAGCCTTATCGAAATCACTTCCACAAATTTGAAAACAATTTGGGTGTTTCCTTTTTGTAATAAAAACAAATAACTAATATTATTTTCCTTCTCATCCAAAAATGCTGACATTACTGCCAGTATTTATCAAACTTGAAAAGCATGCAGTCATCAGCTCGGACAATTTGCTATGTGCTAATCCCGGCTAATCCATGGCCACCTTTCACTTGCCAGTTCAATCTCACTACTACAAGCCCGAAGTACAATGTCTAAATCCTGGTCGGAATTCTTTTGAACTGTGTCACAAAACATGCTAGGTAAACTGTTAATTCTGGCAGGGATGTCAACACCTTGATTTTCCGTGGCAGAGATTGCTGTTTTTACTGTTTTTACAGAATGTAAAGGAATGGTTCATTGGTATAACACCAGCGCTGTCACCTAGTTTTAACCATTTTGAGATAAACACTCCTGATATATTTCCCTCTGTGAAGGTGACTTAGTAGGAAAAAATCACCTTATGCTGTATCTTATTGTCTAGATTAGTGTGTTCTGAGGTCTCTGGGCTTGGACCAGACGTTGGCGGGTTAAACCTGATTTTATGAGCGCTCAACCATTCCACTTCCCTCCGAGAGTATTGCTGGAGTTGCTTGTAGATCTATCTGTCTGAATGGCTTTGAGCTTCTGCTGAGCCAGATGACATGGCTCGCTCTGAGTGCAATTTCGGCTGCTGTAACGGTTATAGCCTTTCTCTTTCCTTTAGGAATGCCCAAGGATGCCAGGCATTTGTTGACCGATGTATTGCAGAAACCTCTGCTTCCTACTTCTATTGGAAAGTAGAATGTAGACCATCCTCTGCTTTCACAGTCAGCCACTAGATCTTGGTGTTTGCACTTCTTTCTTGCATATGCATTGTATAGGTTCTGGCAGCTCTATGATGATCACTGTCTTTGTTTAAGTAGAAAAGATGCTTTCAAATTTGTCGAAGTGATTTTAGTAAGGGTTCATTTCATTGTACCGAATGTTACTCTTTCTGCACCCCTCGATCAGGCCACTGATCAAATAATAAAAGGGAGAATGTTAACTCACATGGGTTGGTATTGGTTTTGGTCATACCTTCTTAGAAACGAAATAATTCGAGGAATAAAAAAAAACGAACAAATGATGCTAAAAATTGTATACCTTATGAACCTGATTGGTATAAGTGTCAGCACGGTTGTGAAAAAAAATGGCTTTACATATTGAAACCTGTTAAATATTGTTGAATAACAATTACAGGGTGAGTCGAAAAAACTTGCCCGGATTGTGTCCGCCATTTTTAATTTTTAAGTGACATAATATCTAACATATGTGGTATCATCTGAAAGCTTAGTTCATTATCTTTAATTTGCTGTAAAGATCATCCACATCGGTCAGGTATAGACCAAGCTACAGTCGTTTGAATCAAGTAGTCGGTTTTGCGCTCTGTCCACGGATTCACATTGAACGGCGTTTAGCAAAGGAAAAAGGGAAAATCGGGCTAAACCCACAAAATGCAGTCAAAACTTACCATCGATGCCCTCTTAATGTTCTACGTCCTCCTCAATTCATAACAATCATTTGAAAAATAAAGTAACTTTATACAAATGTATCAGTTTCTGGAGGAGTTGAATGAATCATACCCTATGAAGGAACAGACATCGATGACAACCTTTGAGGTTTAAAGTATTGTCTATACTTGTATAGACCAAAATATACCACATCTTGAAAAAAGTGTAAAACTTACCATTATCACTGACTTTTACATAACATATCACTTTATTTGACATAAACATTGACATAGCCTTATCATCATTTTGGGGGGAGTAATTTGCTTAGTTGGCTGCCGTGCATTCAAATGGGAATCCGTGGATAGGGGAAAAGCTGACTACTTGATTCAAAAGACTATAACTCGGCCTATACTTAACCGATTGGAATTATCTTTGCAGCAAATTACAGATAATGAAATATGCTTTCCAAAGATACCTCATATGTCAGATATTTGTTATTTAAAAAATTCAAAATGCCGGACACAATGTGGGTCATTTTTTTTGTATAACGTTATCTCTTACTTTGTAGAACCTGGATGGAAAAAAATCAGGACGGTCGTTGAGTCCGGGAATAGACAATTTTGGTGGTATGGGTGCAAAATACGGATTTCTTTATTGTTTTTGTTACATTCTAATATGGTACTTCTCAAACAATTTAATGTTTTGAGTGCCAGTATTTAGTATATGCGAGTTATTTTATTAAATTGACAACACAATTGGGAAAAATACTTTAATCAATCACGACACATGCTTCCGTGCGTTGCTGTCCGTTCGTAGCAGAAAAAACGGAAGTTTTTAAAACATTTCTCTGGGGAAGATTGAAAAAAAAAACCTACATGTATTGAGATATCTCACCAACATCTAATCATAAGCCAGCAGATATAACTCTGATCAGAACTTAAATCATCTTTAATATAGATTACCATAAACGTACGTCACAGACGGACACAAGTGACGCGGACGTGTATCGCAAGCCATAAAGGGCATAACGCATTGCCGCAACGCGTTGCGACATTTCGGCAACGCGTTGCGGTGTAGGTCAATCATGAATTTCTGTGGCGTATTTAAAAATAGACCTACAACGCGTTGCAAGTTATCTGGCAACGCGTTGTGGAATCTCAGAACGCATTGCGAGCTTCACAACACGTTTCAAGGTTCCACAACGCGTTGCGAAAGCCCAAAAGCCTAAAACCCAAACAGCCAAAAGACATATTTCAAAAACGTAAATCTCACAACGCGTTGCGACCCTTCACAACGCGTTGCGGCAATACGTTATGACCCCTATGGCCTTCACAAGGCGTTGTGAAGGCTTGCAACGTGTTGTGAGATTCCTCAGCGCGTTGCTAGATACTTTGCAACGCGTTGCCCAGGTCAAAATTCCAGTTGATCCCCGATGAACGGGTTTCAACTGGAACCAGTTGAATCCAGTTGATCCCAGTTGAATATGCAGTTGAATCCAGTTAAATCGGTTGATTCCGTGACGGAAATGGAACAATTTTCAACTAGGTTTTTACTGACTAGTTGAACTCAGTTAAGACCAGTTACAAACAGTTGAAACCAGTTAGTTCCGTCACGGAAATGGAACAACTTTCAACTGGGATCAACTGGAATTTTGACCTGGGTGTGGGTCTGTTTTTTTTAAATGCGTCAAAAAATTCATGATTTTGATTGGCCGACACCGCAACGCGTTGTCAAAATGTCGCAACGCGTTGCTACTTTCTCACAACGCGTTGCGGCAATACGTTATGACCCTTATGGTTTGTGGACCTTCACAACGCGTTGAAAAGCTCGCAACGCGTTGTGAATCTCGCAACGCGTTGTGAAGGCTTGCAACGCGTTGTGAGTTTCCAGAACGCGTTGCTAGATACGTTGCAACGCGTTGTGTGTCTGTTTTTTTTAAATACGTCACAGAAATTGATCATTTTAATTGGCCGACACCGCAACGCGTTGTGAAATTTCGGCAACGCGTTGCTACTTTTTCGCAACGCGTTGCGGCAATACGTTATTGCCTTATGGCTTGCGACAGTAGGTGACCTTGGTATCAGTCTGAATATGTCCGTGGTCTGAACGACTCTACCATTTTGGGCCATGTGATGGCGCGCTGAAGTGTATCATTGCCCCGCGCGGGAGCGCGGGGCTATAGATGTTGAATAACTTGTCAGACATGGAGTTTTTACTGTATTGAAGCATGAAGAGCCTTGGTCATAACAATTTTTCATGACAATTGAAAGTGATGAACAGTGCTAAAATTACTTAATGGTTGTGATGAACATGACATAAATATTTATGCAAACACAAGATAGTTTTTGTGTAAGTAAAATGATGATACAGTGTGAGATAGATTGTATTTTCAGTGTTTTTATACAAATTTCTATGGGATCTGTACAAGGTTCTATCTCCATGTGTTTAAGTGGGGTCAAATATCAGCCCAGTGGGCGAACTGCCAACAGTGCCCGGTTAATACTCAGGCATCAGATACTATATCATTGCATATTCAGAAATATTGACAATTTCTTGGCAGCTGACATAAGTTATGAGGGTCGGCTATTGAGGAGAGGTACTACAGTGATCATTAACTTGAACAAAAATAGGTGAACTTGAATCAACACTTACGATACCACTGTTTATACCATATTCAGTTTTTAGTAAAAGTCACCTGCACAAGCAATTTTTTGTTAGAAACTGTTATTTATCTCTCAATTCTTGGCTATTTTGGGATGTTTTTAATCATTCTGCCATTGCGCGGGGCATACATTGGTGCCCAGCACCAAAATGTTTCTTGTATCTTCCTTTTGAGTTTTGCACTGTTTCCACTTGTGGGGCTAGTATGAATCATGGACACACGTAATAAGATTGTTAAGTATCCGAGGGTTGGACGAGGGTTAAAGGATGTTTGGTTTGGAGGATACTAGAAAAAAAGAAATGCATTTTGGTCGACTAATAGTAATTTTACACACTACTCTATGGGCTTAGAACATCACGTTTTAGCTCTCACATCAAAACGGATGAAGGCCAGGCTATCGCGATGAAAACTTTATATACTTAAATCGGGTCATCCATTTTAATCAATCATTCAATCAATCAATCAATCAATCAATCAATCAATCAATATTTGTTTTTCACCTGAGTTATATTTTGTTCGTTATTCAACTGGTAAAGCCACGGTACGTCACGTGGTTACCAGTACCCCTTAATCTCCCAGACGTTCGTATAATTATCATTTTGAAGCCCCGAGTGAAAAACTTCCCAAAATATTATGAGAGCTCTCTCCCCGAGCTACGCAACACGTAAACACTTTGGTATTAAAAGTGCATGATGTATATGCTTGCAATTTTTCTTCTCCCTTTGGGAGTGTTAAGTTCACGTTGGATGATCCAGAATACCACAATGTATAAAAGACATGTAGAGTTAAGAGTTGGAGTGACATTATCAGGGACTGACTCGACATAGTTGTTAATTTATGTGTCAGTTCTAGTAGGGAGAGTAATACATTATAGTCATATCCCATGTTCTCATGTACGTCTCACCAAAGCATTCTATGGTCTCACAATAGCTTAGTATATCGCCACACTTCTTGATCAGTCTCTTCCGAACATATCACCATGAACTTAGTCCACAATTAGCCTTTTACGAACCGTGGCCTTAGCCTGAAAAGGAAAAGGGTGTTTGAACAGCAGATTTAAGGATTTTGTTACAATTTTGTCACATCAGTCAGTTTTACAGATAACACATGTTTGGGTGATTTCATGCATTAATATGTTCAATAGTACTGTTTCAAATGTCAATCAGTCACTAATATCGAGTATGGCCATCCCTGGCATGAATCAGTTCGTCAAGACGTCGCGGCATACTGTCCACACGGTTGTTTATGATGTCAATGGGCAGAGCGTCCCACTCATCGGTCAGAGCCTGAGCTAACTCATATATAGTTTGAGGAAGATTGTCCCTGTCATTGATGGCTCGGCCTAAGGTATCCCAGGCATGCTCGATAGGGTTCATATCAGGGGAGCAAGCATGCCTGCCGCACACCTTCTGCCTCAAGAAATTGTCTCACTACTGCGACCCTGTGCGGCGTGGCATCGTCGTCTTGCAGCCAAAAAATAGTTGCATTGTAGCGGCTCTCGTCCAGTGTCCGAGCTGTAATCTTGTGTGCTCACTAGCCCAGCGAAGTCGAGCAACTCTGTGGTGAACGATTGGGCGTGGACATTTGGTCATTCGATTTATAGTTTGGCGGGAAACGTTGATGCCATAGTCTTCTCCACAAACGACAAAGACGGCTTGTTGGAATTGTCTTGGAGATTTTCGTTACCTCTCGATGATGTCTGAAGATTTTACAGACCGTACTCTAGCTGCGATATCTCGAGGAAATCAGCGACTTTGGCTTGTTTGTACCCTTCCAGTCGGTCAGGAGTGCAAGCACCTTTCGGCGTATTGACGATGCCGGTGGACGAGGCATGGCCTAGGGAATCTCTGTGTCAGATTTTGTTGTAAGGGTAACAACCAACTCTGAAAAACGTGGGCTCGTTACACAAGGGCTTGGAGCAGGGAAAAGGAACAAACCACAGGCGTCTGGCCTTTTATAGCTCCAAACAAGAAGCATTGTTACGTAATTTAAAATTATACATGGATTCACTTCACTTGGGTAGTAGAGACTCATTATGTAATCATTCACCTACTATAATATGCATGGTTACTGAGGTATTCAAATAGAAATACGTTTTAAGTTTGGATCTGAAGAAAAACTGTTCCTACTTTATGGACAACAGTGTATGTATTAAGTCACTAAAATTAGTACCTATCAGAGCAAAACACGAAATATCATCTAGTGATAAGAAAAAAATCCAACAACGATGTGTGTAAGAGCGCTTCCGACCGTGTACCGTTAAGTCTTTGATAAAACTAGCACTCAGGTTACGCCGGATGTTGATGCCGATTTGAATTCACCGTTGCTGTTAAGTTGTTATGTCCTACCCCCCCCCCCCCGCGACTCAGGGATTTCCCGATGAGAGCGCACTCAATTTTCAATAATTTCAGACATTTTAGATATGAAATTGGCAAATATCGCTTTCTAATGCTTAAGTTCTATTGCCCCAAAGCAAAGACAGATTGGTCAGGCTACATGCCGGGGCTACATGTAGGTGAGACCAAACTCTTATCCTGGCCACCACCGCCTGACTTATTAGAGCGGGAGCACTGACATGGGTCAAACATCATCGTTCATCCCCACTGCAGAAAAGGTTTGACACCTTTGGCAGTTGGTTAGTACTCTCAAATTATGGTGTCACTTTTTCCGACCTTTCAAGGGGCTTACACAGGGGTCAAACTTTTAAAATGCTCCAAACATGTTGAAAATAAAGGTATGGCCCTTTAATGGGTAAATACAGTAATAGCCCCACAATTTGTAAACGATGGAATGACCCTTTAATTGGTAAATTAATGAAGGGAATGACTAATTGGTAAATGATAGAATGGTCCTTTAAAAGGTAAATAAAGGAATGGCCCCCTTAATTGGTAAATTAAGGAATAGTCCTTTAATTTGTAAATGAATAGTCTTGGCCTTCTAGAATGGCCTTCACCCCAAAACCCCATCTGCAAGTTTCGCGCAGATATTTCAACCCGTTTTTAAGTGAGAGCTAAAACATGAAAAACGTGATTTTGTAATCCCATAGAGCACTTTGTAAATTTAATATTGGTCGACCAAATGGGGCATATTTTCACTCATAACATCCTAACCAAATATCCTTTAGCCTTAAGATTTCACAGGGTAAAATTCGGGGTCCCTGGGGACGAGGCTATTGACGATCGGACCATGGACCTTTAACATGTTTCAAGTTTCTCAAAGTTGTTTAGTTGTAAACCTAGACACTCCTTTTACGTTGCGTAGTACCGTAAATGTAAAATTTACCGTTTGTGTTTGTTGTAAATAATTATTATAATATAAATACAACCTGTAGAATCAACAATTCTTGTATTTTTTTTTAAATTGATAAACTGATCAAGTTCAAGTTATTTAGTCTAGAATGATATCACTAAGGATAATATAACGTGAAGGTGAACTTGCGGATACGGGTCTTAAGTAGCGTTACAAACCCTTAAGGATTGTCTAGCGAGATACGGAGAACCATGGTCCCAAGATATTACTTCAGGTACGGGACACTGTCCGGGGACACTGGATATTCACGTGAGTCACAGCGAAAATGAGCACAAGTTCTCACACCATCAATCCCCGTTATATAATGCGAAGTATTAGTAGGTCACGTGTGTTTAAAGGTTGTCTTTTGAATTTGGATTGTTCGAAGAAGACATTTTATTCTCAGCCAAATTATTCTTGGCCGTCATTTTTTATCTCGCCAAATACGCGCTTTTTAGAGGGCGGTCGCAGCTATTTGGCCCATGCAAATTGTCTCTTTTGTTTTAGAAAAATTTTAACAACTGATATATTAGTAGGCACATGCCAAAACTATTACTACTGTAAAAATCAGAAAAAAATGCAGGAATCTTCTCATATAGGCCTACAAAGGTCATGATTTGTATCTTATAGCGCCCTCTATATGCCATGCTCCATAGAAATGTAAAACTATATAGATTCTTAAGAAAAAACAATCCCGGTTTTGGTGAAATATGTCTAAAGAAGTAGCAAAAGGTCGACTTTTCTCTTGAAAGCAGATATTTTTCTTTAGAAAACGTCACGGGGGCACTCCCATCTTGGAGGTGACGCCCATGCGAGGCTGTTGAGACCCTCATTTTCAGCATCGCTGTCACCCAAAGACCCCATATATTTTGAAAATGTCATCCAAAAACCCCACATTTGTTTTTTTTTTTTTTAATTTTACCAAACTGTCACCCAACGATCCCTATTTTGGAGGACATTTTGAACATTTTCACTCAAAGACCCCTATTTTGGTTGATATTTTTGCAAAATTTTCTACAAAAGACCCCATTTTGGTGAAAACTTTCCAAATTTGTCACCTGAAAACCCCTTGTTTTGAGGCATTTTGGCTGTCTCTCGCCCAAAGACCCCTATATTGTTTAAGTCTTCTGTAACCGAATGCCCCTGTGTTTCGAAGCGCCAGCCTTACACCCATATCCATTTCATATGTGATTGCCCCCACTCCCCGGGGAAAAGGTCCGTCTCATTTTGGATAACCCGCACCCCTCCCCGCCTCCTGCAAATAATCCTGTCACAGCCCTGCATGGGTGGATCATAATCACAACCACAAAACAAACAAGAAACATTTTGGTGCTGGGCACCAATGTATGCCCCGCGCAATGGCAGAATTATTTAAAACATCCGAAAATAGCCAAGAATTGAGAGATAAATAACATTTTCCAAACAACAAAATGCTAGTGTAGGTGACTTAAGTTTTAATTGAAAACTGATGGTATAAATAGTGGTATCGTAAACTTAACTCAAGTTCACTATACTCTTGTTCAAGTTTAATGTAGTACCTAAATAGTCGACCATCATAACTGATGTCAGCTGTCAAGAATTGTCAATATTTCTGCATTGATATAGTATCTAGAAGTATATATTAACCGGGCACTGCTGGCAGTTCGCTCAACTGGCCTGAGTGATGTTTGACCCCACTTACACACGTGTGGAAATAGAACCTTGTACAGAGCCAATATAAATTTGTATAAAAACACTGAAAATACAATCTATCTCACACTGTATCATCATTTTACTTACACAAAAACTATCTTGTGTTTGCATAAATATTTATGCCATGTTCATCACAACCATTACGTAATTTTAGCACTGTTCATCATTTTCAATTGTCATGAAAAATTGCTATGACCAAGGCTCTTTAAGCTTCAATACAGCAAAAACTCCATGTCTGCCAAGTTATTCCACATCTATAGCCCCGCGCCTACTATCACCCGGTATTGGTGTGTAATTTGATCATAAAACTGTGCTTGAGACATCGAGAATATTACTGGGTGGTGCTGTGTGCCTCTGTGTGTGTGTGTGGGGGGGGGGGACTTCCGGACACGGCACATGTACATTCGATTATAAAACCAGGATAATGTGAATATTCCATTCAAGGTCATGAATAACAAACAGTTGTTTTTAATGTTATCTTGCGATTTCCGACGTGTCTTATGACGCTATAATACCATCCTTGTCCTTGGTTTATGGAAACCGAGTATACATAACACTATCCCTTATGCCCCTAAAGAAAAATGACTACCAACCTGACGATCACCGCAAAAAGGGAGGTAGCGTTTTTGTGTTGTTTACATAGATCTAGGAGCACTTTCCCCGTAAACACAAGGCAATGGTCCGCTCAGTGATTTTTGAAAAGTGG
>JAMKCH010048724.1:0-10451 GCA_023653785.1 Ophioderma brevispina
GTTGGATTGTGTGATTGCGCCACCAGGCCGGTCTACGGACAGGAGAAGGGGGGGAAGGGCTAGGTCGCCTTTTTTGATTGGACTGACACGGGACCAGATGGGACATAGCGTGCTCATGACATAACTTCAATTTGAATTAATTTTAGGGAATGTAATGACCGAGACGGACTGTCATTTTAATAGCAGTAATTGTGGGATTAGGAAATGCGTTCCTGGAATAAATTGTTTATTTTGTATTTACGGCAATAGCCAGTATTCCGTTTTGTCAGCCACTCTTTTATTTGCCGTCCGCGTAAGTTGAAGTTATTTTGAAGTCATCGAAGCCGAGGTACGTTACAATACTATAATTGGCTTCATGTTGTTTATTGATTATTATGTGTTAGTCTTGTTCGCAAAAAGTCCGTCAATTTCGATACCATATTGCGCAAAATTCACTTGAAAGGTGTGTGAGGATACGGGACGGGTTAGCGCAAATATTTGGACGAAATCCGTCAGAAATGACCTGAAAAATCAAACGAAAATGTGGCTCGGTGGCCTAGTGATAAATTACCATTTGTTTGTACGCTGTTACTAAGCGTCGCGTATCCGTGGTGCGTTGCGACGGATGGTTACGCGTAGGCAACGGGCGATACGCGTAAGACAGTATATGCGGACGCAAATAAAAGGCCCATGTGCAAACGGTTGTGGGAAAAGAAAGACATTGTCAAGAAAACCAAAACGTCATGGTATTCGCTTGTTGTCGGATGTATGGTACTAGGGTTACCCCAAGGAGTTTGAGAAGAAAAAAAAGTTTAAAACTATACAGAAAATAAGGGATGAAATATTGCGTTATGACTAGATGATATGACTGCAAATACGAGGAGAATAAAACTTACGATTAGGGATGTTGTGTGACGGGGGGGGGGGTCATAAACTAGGACTGGCGGAGAAAACTTTATGTGGGAGTTTGAGGAATTGTGAGAAAAAAATATGTGGAAATACCTAAGTACAGGATAGCTGCAAAACTTACGATGGAATAAAAAAATACGACTACGGGATGTTGGGACGGGGGGGGGGGGGGGATCTATATGGCCGAGAATTTATAGGGGAGTTGAGGAGTTATTAGAAAAATATGTGAAAACGGGAACTACAGCTTGCCCCCCGGGGAGTAGCCTACTTTTGATAAAAAAAAAAAAAGTACACGGAAACCTATACCGGATTAACTATGAAGTTTAGTATTTAAAAATTAACGAGGAAAAATAAAAGTATACCGAAAGTTATACGGGATTACAATTCAGTTGACGTTCCTTAGCAATCGGTAACTATACGAGCTATAGGATATGATAAGGACGGGAATTGAGGTATTTAACGTGTTAAAAATACAAAATTGAGACTCGGGGAGTCCTAAAGTTCAGGGAACGTGTTTGGTGCAGTCTCGCCATGCATAGTTGGTCACTTCTTCGTGATCGCTTCCAGTTCAGTGATCGCTCCGTTTCACTCAACTAGCGGGAGCCCGCGCGAAAAGGCGGGATCCCGCTGTTTACTATCTATTAGTTAAGCAAATGTTTCAAATCGCATGTGTATGGTGATGAGCGGTCGCCGGAATGATATGATGGTCGGATCTGGGTGAATGGTTTGTGAATGGTGGTCCCGTTAGATATCGTTGAATCGGTCAATGTTAATATCAAAATGAATAGTGCAGACAATGTTCGATTGACTTGGAAATCGAAAATAAAATATATTTGAATTGTTAAAAAAATTAGGCCTTCGTGCTCGGATACGGTATGGCGATCACATAGCGGGAGGAAAGTGGTTGGTAGCTATTCAAATGCCGTATCTCGAAATCGATCCTGTATCTGTATCAATTACCATGATTTCAAATGTTCCTTCTTTTTATTAAAAATGTTTCAAAAATACAAATATGGTTGAAATATGACTTTATTTTAAGTCATTTAACGTGTATTTCAATAGGCGCATTATTTTGGGGGTGTTTACACCCGCCCCTCTACACAAATGTGCGTCGCGCCACTGCGTATGCCATGCGATAGTGTAGCTCGTCCCAATTACTTTGGGTGTCCCAACCGCTACGTATGACGTCTTCACTAGCCAGGACCAGTGGTGGCACAAGATAGACGAATTCCAGTACTACAATACATTAATGCAATCGCAAAACATGGATCGATTGATAGCTTAATGTATGTGTAGTCCTGGCCTGGAATGTATTGCATCTTGTCCACCAACATGTCTGGGGGCGGACGCCATATTGACTACGGTCTATATGCGAATATACGGCGGTCAGCTAAGTACGTAATCCTGTTTGTACGTTGTAAAATTAAAAAAAAAGATTGTCGTAAATTGAAACCAGGTTTTGAAAATTCTCAGAATGAAACAATATCGAAAGGCATTGTTGGGAAAAAGATTGCGACCGCAGCGATGCGTGTTCCTTTTCGTGTTTGTGAGCACCCGATAAAAATAATTCAATTTTCTCGCTAGGTCTATAGGTTCAGACCCATTTACGATACACCACAGTACAGTGCAATAGTACCAGTCAATGTAAAAAACTATTGCACCGGCTCCAACCATCGGCCGCGAGAGTAGAGTTATATAAATTTATCATTTATGGTGACGCCATCTTGGGAAAATGTGCTTTGGAAAGCGAATAGGGACGATTTCATGAAACTGTGTATTTTTGGAGGTTGGGGAAGAACACACACCAAGAAATTTTTCAAAATTTGTTATGTTTTATGTTTTAAACGTTAAGTATTCAATACCAATACAGGGAAAAAAAATATTCCAACAACACTTCTTACGGTTCTGACCCACAGTATGCCACACCAAACATTTTGTACAGCAAAAGAATAGGGTTTATTACGTTATCAAAATTTTAAAAGCAAACAAACAAATATGCAAACTGATGACATCAGAGAGGTTGCTGGGAGTAATTTCTATTTGTACGAAGTTAAGTTTGAGAGCTAATTACACTCAAGAAATATGCCTTAATTTGTTTAGGTTTATTACGTTATACTGAGCATTGAATTTTACCTGAAAAAATTAGACCTCATAAACAAATAGTAAGATACCTTTTACTAAATTTATTCTAAGATACATTTAATTGAACAACATATCATTCCAGGGCCAAATTATAGTTGATGATGTAAACTAAAACGCATTCAACGTAATACAACGATAAAGTAATACACAATAACGTAGTAAACATTTTTTGACCATTTTTCACTTCTCAGAAAAAAAATAAAAAAAATAAAAAAAATTTTATATTTAAAAATTAAAATTTTTTGTGGTCGGAAAAGAGTTGTTTGTCAATCTTGATCAATAGCCAGTTAACATGTTACGTCTGAGTCGGTTCAGTGACCCGGAAGTAGCTGATCGCAGGCAAAACATTAGAGGTGACTGTATGCCGCGGTATAGTAAATCGGTTGAGTTTAATTTATTCTCGTCATAATACGATTTGGAATTTCCCATAAAAATATTGTTCCAAATTAATTATTATATTACGCCCTGCATAATCAACAATGCCAGACAGTTGCTGTGCCGCGTCGGTTTGCAGCTAATTGAATTCTTTTTTTTTTGCTCCAAAAGGCCGCAAATAACGTTGAAAATCGACTGAATGTTTTCCCTATTTCTCATTATAGCTCAAAAAGCTGTGATCCAATTCTACAATGAGACATAACATTTTCATGAAGAGCATATTATATTGCATTGTAAATCTGCAAGTTTGAATAGAGATTCAGGGTGTACTAACAACTATACAGTGGTGATACAGTACAATAACAAGTACATTAAAATAACATTTTCTTTTTAACACTGCATTATTCCAGACACTATTATGAAAATAAAAATTTATATTCCTATTTGGAATGTATAATAATCCCTTTCAGGCAATGTTGTTTTTTGTAGCACATTAGAATAGGCATATGTGCTATACAGGGTGCAAAAAAAGTGAATGAATTTAATGCATTTTTCCCCTTAAAGATAATTTTGCGGCTAGAATAGCCATTCATTATTACATGGTTGTGTAAATGTTTCATCTTGATTCAGTTTGTATCAATTACATGTAATCTAGTGCAAACAGAAAATATAGAGGGTGGGTCAAAATGCGCGATACAACCTCCTTGGGACATAGTGTTATGTGACCTTGAATCAACAGCTGAATTAATTATTAAAACAAATGTGTTTAATTTCTAAACTAAAATATTCAACAAATAAGGGCGAACAGTTCTTGTTAAAATTAAAACAACATATTTCTATCAATATAATATTAGAAGTGTAACAATGGAACTTATAAGGTCATTGTAGTATGTTTTCTCACTATTGATCCCATACATAATGAGGTAATTACCCCCCAATATAATTGCCTATTCCAGGCATCAAATAATTAACAGCATAATTCAAAAATAGTGTAATAAATAATTATTTTGAACCAATCCCACTATTTGGTTAAAAGGCATCCATGTGCCACTTGTGCCCCATGGAAAATGTACATAGGCCTCCTCCTCCGCTTCCACCTCCACCCTATTTACAGTAACATGTAAATCAGTTACTAAGATACGAGTGCACAGAACGTTGCCATTATATGACTTAGCCATTTTTCATGAAGGCCCTCAGCGAAGTTCAACTTTGCAGAAGGATAATTATCTTTAAATTTATTTTACTCACCCTCAGTAAGTCCATGGAAGATGTGTATCTATGATTCATATGAGATGTTGATGTCAATTTTCACTTCCTATTTTCGGGAAAAATAGACATTTTTGTGGAGGTAGTTTATATTGATTCGTGCAACGATCCTACAAACGCCTGATGGGTCGACCATTTCGCCTCGTTTGAGTAGACACATTTTCGCTAGTTTAATAATTACCGCATCGTTATGTCGTGTTGGGCTCATCGAGACAACACTTCCACTGGATAACCAAATAGGATTCATTCAAAAAGATGTTCATAACGTAATTGAGTGGATAAATGCGCCAACAAGGTCCATAATCGAATATATGGTGCGTTCTTTACCAATATGGCTATTCCCAGTCTGAGAATAAATTAAGATATTTACCGTTACTCCCTCTGAAAGCGCCAATACCTCATGCAATTCCATCGGTAGACCATACGGGGTTGTTTTGTAACGTAATCAATCGGAAGAGCCCGTGTCAGGGTCTAGACAAAGATATTTGAGGGAAGATAGACAACTCCCCTATATTTGTACGGCCAACGTGCTCATGCTTCGATTCTACGTCAGCAAATTGCCTACAAGACGCCAGATGGAGCTATTCTCAACGTGCAAGCCGACCGCGGTTTGTCATAATTTGAACTCGCTGTTCATTTAACAAGTAAGCACATTTTTGGTGGTCGCTTTTACCTACCAGATACTTGGAGCGTCCTCCCCCATGGAAAGTCCACTTCCGTTACACAAAAATGGGGGTGTCCTATCTTCTGTAGATAATCTTTGGCTCTAACCATCGGCAGTGTTTCATCGCAAGTAGATAAAAATTTCCACATTTTCATAATTTACTTCACCCAAATCAAGAATGTTAGTTCAGAAGTTAGATGATCTTCATATTAGATACAAGATGCGGTGGTTTGTACAGAAAAATAAGGAAAGGAGTAAATTTGTGGCAAATAGAGAAAATGAGGCGAGTAATTGTTAGAATCAAGCTGTTGTTTTGATGGTGTGAGTGATATGATACGATACATTCACATTGTGACAGGTTACACTAATTCGTCCGCATCTCTGTTGACGAGCACCGTTTTGGGGTCAAGTTTTGGGCAATGTTCGGGACATTTGTTGAAAATGGATAGGAAGGAAGCAGCCAAAAGGAGCTAGAAGTAGGCGCTGGCATCTGATGGAATTTGAGTATGCCATCCCAGATGAGGGGCAAATTTTGACGTAACGAGTATGTATGGTTAGGCCATGAGAATGAAAGCTTTAGATTTGGTCCTGGACACATTTTTGTTTTTTTTTTTTTTTATTGTAGCCTGAAAGAATGTTCATGGAGGCACATACTCGACCAAATTCTGCGCGTGCCGTATGTGTCCGTCCGTCCTTATGACTCGGTTTATCCTTTTTTTAATACAAAAATTCTCTGCAGGCTAAACGCTATCCTCCCCGATTTACTTCAAACTTTATAGGATGGTAGAGAGGGGCCGCGGCCGCATATGTGTAAGCTTTTGGCTGCATTTTTGCTAATCCATGAATTTTAATTAGCTTTATTTGCATATTTTTCAGACAATTTCGGGGGGGGGGGGGTTAACCTTTTTTGAAATTCTCTGCTGGCTAAATGCTAATGCCGATTTTAATTACTTATTTGCATATTTTTTCAGACTTTCGGTAAAACTTTTTTTGAATTCTCTGCGCTACGATGTGCCGCAATATTATTTGTAACTTTTGGCTGGCATTATTTGCATATTCATGAATATTAATTTAGCTTATTTTGGCCGGTCAAATGACAACCCTTATCCCTCAAAGTTGTGTGCAAGTTTCTGGAGTTCCGTAACTAAGGTGTATGATGCAACTGTGGAAGAAGAGTTCTTGACCTGATTAGATGTTGGTCATATTTCGGGCAAATTACATATGCATTGTGTCGCCTGAACGAATGTTCATGGGGCACATACTAGTCCAATTCTGTGTGTCCGTAACTGTCCGTCCGTATGTCCATCCGGATCCGTCGTATGACTCGGTTAACCTTTTTTAAAATGGCTCTCAGCAACGCTTATCCCCGATTTACTTCAAACTTGATAGGATGATAGTGAGATGCCGCAACTTTTTGTGTATTTTGCTGCATTTTTTTTTTGCATATTCATGGAATTTTAATTAGCTTATTTGCATATTTTCTCCGACATTTCGGTTACCTTTTTTGAAATGCTCTGCTGGCTAAACGGCCTGTTTCATAGTTAGATGCAACTTTTGTCAACCAGGGAGTCATTTTTTCAACACAGTTAATCAAGCTTCGTTTTTTGTTGTCTTCCCTGTGTGTGTAAGAGTAAGACTTTAAGAACAATAGGTTCTGGAGCTTAATCTTTTCTCCTTTATTGCATTTTTTGATCAAACAAAATTTGAAAATGAGCAATTTTGGTGAAAAATACAATAATTGTAATGAAATTTATTTAACCTACCAAAAGAAATTAGACTTGTTCTTAATCATTTATTCACATATGCTTTTTTTGGCAGCTCTGGCTGAATTATGAAATTAAGATTAAATTTTGGCATTTATAACAATTTTTACCTCTATTGTGGACCAAAAACAGGTTGTTGACATATAAAAAAGTTGGTATGTAAAGAACAAAAACAATAGTAGGAGTTAGAGAATTTTCCATAGATTAATTACTCCTAGTTTGTAGATAATATGGTGTGAATGCCAGCAACCTCACTAATGAAATGGCAGATAATAAAACTTTTAAGTGTTTGTGCGGACGTGCATGTGAAACGGAATTGAACCTAAAATCAGTATTTTTTTGGACAACTTACTAAAAACACAAAACTAATTTTATGCTCTTTACAAGGAAGTACATGACTACCTCACATAATAAAATGCTTTATTCAAACCCAAGGCCTTTCCAATGTTAAGAAGTGATGGTTTTGTATGGATGCTTGTTTACTGCTTGTGCTGGACGTGCAAGTCAAATGGAAAGGAAGCATTTTGTGAAAACGTCTAAAACTGTCAAAGTACAAAATAAATTTTTTATCACAAGCCCATGCAACAAACTTTAAACAACTATAAGATAGAAGTTGCAGACAATTATTTTACAGATATTACAACTAAAGTGGCAGGACGTGACAAACTAAGTCACGTTCCTGCCATGGAACGGAAAAACTTTCTCATCGGTATTCAAGCAAAGGACACATTAGAATTGTGTCAACAACTATTAATACAATTTGATAGTATGGTGATGAAAGTACGTCTTACAAAATAAGTATCATTCAAAAAGATGGAATCTATTTATCACAGGCAGACCTTCTCCCTAAAATGTGGACCGTGAAATTTGTGAAACGTGAAAAATTTGTGAACGGAAAGGATTTAATTAAGTGTAACTAAGTAATTTTGTAACCAGACATCTACTTTTTTGTATCAAATAATCTTGAAGGGTCTATTAAGGTAATTACAAAATTAAATACCACAAATCTTTCTTTGTGTCTCTGGATATGAATGAATACTGTATGCACCTGTGAACGGAAAAGTCACGTCCTGCCACAACTTTTGACATGGTTCCAAGTCCCTTTAAAAGGCTTTTCACTACATTTGTTTTTACATGTTTGAAAGCTTCAGCTAAATACTCAACACAAAGTAAAACATTCAAACTGATGGGCTCAACATGGTTATAATGGCAGCTAAAACAAAATACAATGTTTTTCAGGTTGACAACAGCTGATTGACCAGATTTTGACGATTGGGGCCCGAGTGTCCCTGAAATACAAACTGAAGGAACTTGTTATTAGTGGATGTAGGCCTTGTAGGGACATAATGCAAATACCCACAATGATATCTTCCTGGCCTCTCTATTTTTACACAGGGTGGTCCCAAAGTGAAAACTGCTAAAGATTTCCAAAATCCGGGTACCCTATAAACATGCCAAACGCTAATCCCGACTTACTTCAAACTTGATAGATGAATAGTGAGGTGCCGCAATTATTTGTATCTTTTGGCTGCATTAGTGCATATTCATGAATATTAATCGCTTATTTTGGCCGGTCAAAATACAACCCTTTCCCCTCAAGGCTTGTGTGTAAGTTATCTACAGTTCCGTAAGGTGTACAATGATATAACTGGTGGAAGGAACGGGTTAAAGAGTTCTTAGACCTGATTAGAATGTTGGGCATATTTCGAGCATTACATATGCAAATGATCTAATTGATATTGCAAAAATCAACATAATCAGCACTATATTTTTAAAAAACGGTACATCGCTACAAAAATCCTTCACTGCACGAAAACCCAGTATGGGCGCTAATTAAAGATTCCTAATTGCTGTATCACTAAAATGATACATCGATCTGCAATATTCCCTTTGCTACATGAAAAACTACTAACCATACATCTTGTGTGTGAATCATATGGAGGGGAAGGGTTGGGGTGTTTTGGGGAGGGACAGTTCGATATTCCGCTTTTCATTGGGCTCCGAAAGGTTTTTTTCCTCCGAACGGTCATTCCGCCGAACACACTGTTCTATGGAAGCTCCTAATTCCGAAGGTTTTTGTTCCGAAGGATCTTTATTCCGAGTTCATTATCCGAAAGGTTCTTTCTCTTCTCCTCCGAAAATACAGATCATTACTCCGAAAGGTTTTTTATCTCCACGAAAATTTTTCATTTTCTCCGAAAGGTCATTGCCTCGAAAGATTTTTAATCCGAAAATGAATCAGGGTCATCAATCCGAAAGTTTGTGATCCAAAGGTTTTTTTACACTACTCCGAAGGTCCATTTTCCGAAGGGGTCGTTTTCTCCGAATTTTCGGAATTTCGACCTTTCGGAATAAAAAACCTTCGAGAAAAACCTAATTTTTTTATTCAATAGGATATTTACTTCGAAATGTCATTACTTACTCCGAAAGGTCGGCTCCGATTTCAAAATATCGACCTTTCGGATTGAAATTATAAAACCTTTCGGAGTAAAATCTATTATTTCATAGTTTTTTTCTCATTACCACTGTGAATCCTAGGCTCAATGATGTTGGCTTTGGCTGTTTACGCGCGAAAACGTGCCCATTTTTTGGTCGACCAATATTAATTTTACAAACACCAAGATATTGTGTTGGGGTTGAAGGCCATTGTATCAAATTCATAATCAGGTTATGCACTTAAAGGGGTTATCCCCCTTTAACTGGTAAAAATGTCTTAAAAATTCTGAAAAAAACGTAAATGACCTATCGAAGTAAAAATAAATTAGGTTTTTCCTCCGAAAGGTTTTATTCCTAAAGGCGATATTCCGAAAATGCGGAGATACGACCTTTCGGAGTAAAACTCCTTCGGAATAAAACCTTTCGGAGCAATGACCCTTTTTAGAATTTCGGATAATGACCTTTCGGACCCATTACCCGTTGCGATTAATTTACCTATCGGAGAATAGACTTTCGGAGAAAAAACGCATTCGGAGTAAATACCTTTCGGAACAAAGACCTGTCGGAGTAATAACCTGTCGGAACAAAAAACCGTTCGGACAAATCACACGTCGGAACCGACCTGACACCCGTTGGGGAGGGGGGCAGGGTGGTTTGGAAATGTTCGAGGTGAGGTGCGTCGGTCGGGGTCGGGTGGTTGTGCATCTGGGTCGAGTCTGGGTGGTGCGTCGGAGGGTGGGGTGCGTCGGAGAAGGGTGGGTGCCTCGGCGAAGGGCAGGTGACCTCGATGTTACCTTGGTGACCTTATGTGACGTTTGTGACTTCTTGTGACATTTGTGACTTCGTGTGACTTGGGTGACTTTGTGTGCCTTGGTGACATTCGGTGACCCTTTGTACCCCATGCGACCTTATTACCC
>JAMKCH010048725.1:0-23169 GCA_023653785.1 Ophioderma brevispina
AACCCATAAAAACATCAGATTTTTTTCATGACTATAACAAGTATAGGTACCTAACATACCCTACAATGATAAGACCCAGAAGCAAACTAATAAGGACTAACTCAGATATTTTGTCATTACTGTCATAGTAACGGAAACTTACTACAAACACGTATTGAATGGAGATTCACATCTCTGAACAATGCTTTTTTCTTCCTTTTCTGTTTCTGTCAGTTTTTTCGTTGGGAAAAATACTTAATGAGATTCTACCGACTTTTATCCTTCACTTTAAGCTATTCCTGCATATTCAAATATTTTGACTCTTTAGATGATTCGCTGATAGGGTCTTTTAAACGTGCATTTCTGTGCTGGAATTAAATGAGTTATGACGAATTAAAGTCTGTTTGTTTGCACTAAACAAAAATTTGACTATGTGAACACAAATCGGTCCCGCCTCGCTTCCGCATTTAAAACATCAACTATTATTCCGCCTATGTAGGGCACGTGTGACATAACCCACTCCCGAGGCTGGCATTCCTTGACCTCCGCTTGACCCCCTTGCAAACCGCAGAATAAACCGTAAATTCTGTGGCGTATATGGTGCTTTGGTTTTAATTTGGCCAAACATCAATTGTTGATGCATTGGGTTGCATTGCATGGTACTAACACTCATTAAGGTTTCTGCGTTCACTGTGTGCTCTTGTGTGCAGGGAATACCTTTGGGCATTGGAAATGAGGCTGTGTTCATCTTGAACAGCCATGCCTAGGATTACAGCAACCTACATTTTGGTTCGCGATTCGGCACCAAATCAATCAACGGGCTTCATTCACAGCCTTTCTGGGCAAAACATCTCCAAGCTAGGTGTGCGGACTGTACTTCCGGGATCTTGTTTTGAAGACACTCAGCTTTTCTGATTTGATCATCTATAGAAAAGATCAGGAAAGATTACTTGGTCTCTGTGGGGAGTTTGCTCAGATCCCATGTTTGAAATGGTCAGAAGAGGAAACGTGCAAAAATGGTGTGTTTTTTTGATGGCGTGCCTTAGTGGATCGTGTTGGTTCCTTGTATTTAAGGCACAGATTTTTTTTGGTGCAAAATGAACTACTAAAAGACTCCTTATTGCTAGAGGGCATGGTAGGTGGGTTTCATGTGGTTTGTTGAGTTCTATCATTTCCTTTGCTTTGCTGTAAGAAAAATACGTGAGGAGGCAACAATATACAGCGCTCCAATATACTAATTTATGAAAGTGTTAGCCTGATGTCTTAACTTAGAGAATTTATTTTTGTTCGGCTTAAGTTGTAAATATTTTTTCAATCAAAATGGCCCACTGCACCCATTTGAAATAACAGTGTTAGTCATAAAAACCCTACATTCAGAAATATTTTTTTTCTTACAAGGTTAAACGTTTTGTCTGCTTCAATGTTGTGCTTTGCTTGTTACAGAATAGACCAGGCTATCAGAAGATTCATTTTTTATTTGGGTGTCTTTCGGACTTGAGGTTTCAGACACTAGTACAATTTGCGTAAAGACCTAAAAAATTCAGTTTGGCCGATTTTAGCCATACAATGCGGAGAGCTGACACCGACGTATTACCATACACATTAAGGCAAATACAAATTCACACAATGCAATTTTCAGATTGGTATCGATGTTCTATTCGATTTCTTCTCGACAAAAACCATATCGTTTGAATAAAATGTAATTGTGTACATAATAATAAGTAAAATCTTCAAAAATTTAAATACCATGTTAATCATAAAGAGTCATTATTGAAAATCACCCATATCGATGTTTCTCAGTTCCAGTAACAAATGCTCAGAGATTTCTTTCTTGTTTTACTTCTCTCAGGTAATTATTTGTACAAATACATATACTCATTGCCCTAAATTGCAGAAGACCTAAAGCCGAAGTTTTCTTTAATATAAATCGGATTCAAACTTAAAATTCAATATCGCCCTGCTGTTTTTTCAAGCGGATACAAACCTTTCTATGGTTTCACTTTTGCTCCCAGTTCGTTGAAGGTTCCAAAACCATTAAATCTTGCTGAACCAAAGTAAACTGTGTCTTACACCAGCTATCTTAATTTCTTATTTGGGAAATTGAACATTTTTGTTTTTTATATAGAAATTTTATTATCTTTTGTAATCTCTGGGATACTTATTTTTTAATCCTTCAATTACTCTCTCCCCTTCTATTTTTAACAAATAATTTAGTGTTAACACACCGTTAAATGTTTGTACTCAAATCACTCTGAAGACCATGTTACTTTAGCGATGCATCTTTGTTGGGGGGGGGCTAAAATCGGCCAAACAGATTTTTTAAGTAATCTCTCAGCAAAATAGGCCGCGTAACTTCTTTTCTTCCTCCAAAGTTTCACCCCAAATGACACCAAATAGAACGTTTTCTGAAAGCCTGTTTTAATCCTTCTTAATAACCATAGCAAACATTTGAGCAAACAATTCTTAACTATTTTAATTATTTTTTATTCTGTTGATGTATGGTTTTGTTTGAACTCACACTGTATAGGCTTACTTCTTCCATCTTCATACTATACTATGTGGTTTAATCCGCAATGTTTCCATTCTTACCGCAGTGTTGGAAAAAGTTGGGGACAACCTTTGTAATGCCCCAAAATTTAACTGTTACCCCACCACAAATCTAAAGAAATTTCCTGGGGTCGATGCAAGCGTCTTTTATTTAAGAGCCAAAGCACAAACATACTATCACTGTATTAGAATGAACTACATTTTGGAATACGCTCAAGGTTAAAATGCCCTTCATTTAAAGCACAACATACTATCATTTGTATCAGAACGAACTACATTTTGGAATAAGCTCAATTTTAAAATGCCTCTTTCAATGGATCCACCCTTCTGCAATAGACATTCATGAAGTCTGTTGGCCTACTAATTTACCTTCTGCTAGCATCACATACCTTCTCAATCTCTTTAGCCTACCCATAATAAAACCTGTCCCAGATAGAATACTCTGCACCTCTGCAGTGGGTATGTTTGGCTCAAATTTGTCAATGACAACAGAGTTGGGGGAGATTATAGCCTAAGGTTTGTATGTAGAATGAAATTGGGCCCCATCAATTCATGTTTTTAAAGGTTCACTTCTAACATGTGTTTTCTAGTTCCTTTAGGATTGTGCTTAAAGGCACTATCAGTGATTCTGCCAAGTAATTTTTTTCTCAGTTTTGTAGAAATAAATAAAAAATCAAAATATGTACTTTTTATGAAAACTTAGTAAGGCGTAGGGTCGTTGTTGATACACTTTGTCGACGTTCATGCCACAGTGAGCCATATTGCGACATGTCGCCATATTTTCTTCCGAATCGACATGTGAGACACATAAAACCGGGTAAAAATGAAAAAAGTATTGCCTAAAAAAAATATATTATTTTCAGTTTGTTTATACACCCCAGATTGGGAAGGCTATAGTGAAATATTCCAGGGTAAGTTTTTTGTATTTTAACGTGAGCTTCATGGGCACAGTTGTGTTTGATTGATTTGGACTGGAGCAACACCAACCAAATTGACTTTTAAAACATCGTGAACAAATTCGGCTAAAGTTGGGTAATTTTTAATCCAAAATGGGTAACAATTGCCCCGCTTCAATACTTGAACGATGTAAAGTAAATTTTCAAAAATTTCACTCGTATTTTACAGGAGAGCTCTACATGTAGCTCAGAAGATTAATTTAATTTTTTTGAAACCAAAGATAGACCAAATTTGTTTATCCACTGTTCTAACACTTTTGAAGGACCGGATATGAAATGTCCCTTTAACTCAATATGCTAAACTATTTATAAAAATGCAATTCCCTTTACAGTTTCTGTTTATGATCAGTTCTGAACCAGAAATTCAAACCTAGACTACAGTATGAATTATCTGGATTTTCTCTTTTTTTCAGCAAAGAAAGTGAAATGCCAGAAAATTGTTTTTGTCTCTGCAGTGTTCTTTTCTTGTACCAAATGCCCCAGGATATAACAACAATTTGTCTAATGTCCCCGTGGAGGACAAAGACCCTCTTTTGGGGATAACAAAGGCAAACAATCATTACCATTTTTGTAGAACTTGTAATAAGATGCAGTGTGTCTGGGAAAATTACTCGCCACCAAAGACACAGTTCAGTGGATTGTTATGTCCATACATTGCACATGACTGACCTTGTGTAATCTGGGTATCATGATCATACCCAAAAAACCAGGGGGTGTAGTTTCTAAAAACATTGGTGAATGAAGCTACTGAACTGTGCAAGGGAATTGAGCTTTTAAGGCCCAATAGTGGGGAAATGATGGAGGTGTTTTCAGCTGCTGATCTTGACCTTGAGGGGTTTGAAGGAAAAATGGCCTGGCAGTGTAATCGGTCTTCCCAGCTTGCAGCGGAATTAAGTGGGTTGTGTAATTTAGTGCAGAGTTGGAAGTTGGGAAAATGACTAGATGGTGGGTGTGCTCACTCGCTTGCTTGTTCGCCTGCCTGAACTGCTTGATCTTTGCTCGCAGCTGAGTTTGATGCAAATGAGGACTGTTGTTACAAATGAGTGTCTAGTGTTCTAGACAAGAAATTTATGTAATAGTTTTGGCATAACGGTTGTGCATGCCCACTTTTGTTATGACAAAGCATTAAGGCAGTTTGACATTTTTGTACCTTTTTATATTTTGTGCTGAAGTGACTGCGTTCCGACTTTTGAGTGCTGTTTTTTGAATTACTGAATTTCTTGTCCCCTTACAGCTTAAAAGGTGCAACAAGAATTTTGGATCTACCCAAATATATTTGTCATAATAGCATTTTCATAAGAAGAGATGCTCCATATATTTCTAACCATTTTTTTTTTTTTTGTTATTTGGCTACAGAATGTCTTAAAAGAGAGAAAAAAGGTGATTTTAATTTGCCTGATTTTCATATAAAACATAGCTGAATTTCGTATTTGCTCCTATACAATTTAGAATTTCCCAATTTTTTGTACCAAAGTTTTTTTTTTTTTTTTTTTTTTTTTTTTAATGGGGATATTTTTGATGGACAGCTGTTACATTAGGGCAAAAAGCAGTACTTTAGTACTTTCGATTTTTTAGAGACACCTGATTATGTGAAATCTCTCCATTGCACCTTTACTATTTATTTTTATTCTCAATAAATTTCCCTTATTTCTGATTGCAAGAGAAATACTTAATAAATAACCATTTTCAACTTCAAGCCATAATATACTACCAGTCTGACAGCAAAGCTATTGCCATGTGCCCCACTGGATTTTGAGCCAAGATCAAGTGTTACCATAGTATTTATCCAGGCTTCCCAATTTATCAAAAATTGAAATTGAGGGGGCACTTTCAAAAATGTGTTCTTATTGTTTTAAATACTTCTGCAATAATAACCCCTTGTTAGCAATGAAAAAAATAAAAAGAATATACCGTCGTAATCAATTATTTTGCCTTAAATGATCCTAGGAGGTATTATTTTAAAATGATTCCTTCATAGAAAAATCTCATGTTTTGTTTTGGGACAAACTTACCATGTTTCATTTTGATACAGCATGACATAGTGATTAACCCCCCCCCCAAAAAAATGATAATCACACAATTGGTTGAATATGTACCAGGCCTGAGGTGGTTATTCAGATGCAATTTGAGAAAATGTTACCAAATCTTTTAAATGTGATTTGTCTTCTTGCATGTTTTGGGCTCATGGGATGGATATACTTTGACATATCCAAAAACACACCCATCCCACGTGAAGGTGCTTGCGAATGCACAACGGGGTGTTGTTATGGCTTTCCAGAGTTAAGGTCATAACCCAGAAAAAGGTTACATGATGGCCTGACATTGGAGGAATTCTCAATTGTAACAACAGAATGAAAATTGAAAAAAAAAATGGGTCAGATCTTTTTTTATTTGTGTATGAAAATATATTACTGTTCAGAAGGCTGACTCAGGAAATCACAGTTTTTTTTTTTGGAATAAAATTCTGGATCCAGAATTTTTGTATGTTCCTATGGGTGGGTGGGGATTACTGTACCTGTATATTACACATAAATGATTACGGCATCAGTCCATTTATTTCAGACTTTAATATAATATGTCCTACCCTTAACCAGATTTTGAGTGTTGTTCTTCTACCTATGAGGCTTGGGGCAGATTGGAAATGTCGGGGTTGCTGACAAATGGAAACTGTATGTTTTCTACAGTGCACTTGTGAGCTATCCACTTAAATAACACAGCTAACATAGATCATTAAGTGAATCGGTTAAAATGTGTTTCATTGGTAATACAAATATATTCATCTCCGATTATGTTAGCTGGTAGGCCTATAGTAGTAACATATTGTGGTTTCTTCTTTATGACAAGGGTTTCCTCATACTACTATGCTAAATGCTTGTGCTGATGTCTGCCAAACTTGGTCAGAAGAACCACTGACCCAAGCCTCATGTGGAGTGTTCACAGTTTCTGGTCTGTGGTAATCTAGGCCGATTAAAGGGGCATTCTATGAAAATTTATGAATTTCTACTTTAAGCTGCAAATCTTAGGCTATAAACACCAGATTCATTACAAGATAGAAGCTTCATATGCGGTGTTCACAGATTGGGTCCAAATGTCACAATTAGTTACCATTAAAGAATCATTCTCTGAATATATAATAAATGCCTTTTGGTCTTACAATATTTCAATATTATACGTTCTTATTGATTGTAACTCGATTGAAGTTAATGTAGCTCACCTCCAGTTGTAACTGTAACTAATATTGGCCTTTTAATTAATTGCCAACTATTCATCTCCTGAATCCCATGGCTCCTAATCTAACTATAAAAAACACCAATGCAATTGTTTGTGTACCTTTGGGAAAAGGGTTAGGAAAGAGAAATTCCTCATACATGGTTTTACCTCGAGAATCCCACAGTGACAGTGAGTAAAAGCTAGTAGAGCTTGTTCATAGTGAGATTCTCGAGCTACATACATGAAGTCTCCTGAGCAGAGGTACTGCATAAACAAATTATTTTTTATTTTAGGCCAATTGGCCAATGGGCCAATAGGCCAGGCCATGTTTTGTACCTGCCCATATATTACTGTTTAAAAGGCTGACTCAGGAAATCACAGTTTTTAATAAAATTCTGGATCCAGAATTTTTGTTATGTCCTATGGTACTGTACCTGTATATTACACATAAATGTTTACTGCATCAGTCCATTTCATTTCAGACTTTAATATAATATGTCCTACCCTTAACCAGATTTTGAGTGTTTTTCTTCTACCTATGAGGCTTGTTTTTTTTTTTTTTTTTTTTGACAAGCATGTTTTAAAACATGTTTCCTGTAAGTTTGAATTTTGTAATCTCGGTGCAATGGACTGTGGTTAAAATATTTAGAATCTATTGGATTGATAAACCACCCACAATCATAACAGAGGGCACTCACCTATGAAATGGATTTGGCTGTATAAAGGCTGGCATTTCCAAACCAGTGGTATTTAAAAATTAAAGGTTGATGCCTGAAATACATACTGCATGTGGTTATATATCATCTCTCTAATATACGAGAGGGTTTCTTATGATCTCAAGTATTTACACTAACATATTAAGTACTAACATCCTTGCTAAGCGATGGTTGTCTTTTTAAAAGACTATTCTTGTAAAATGATTCCTTCATAGAAAAATCTCATGTTTTGTTTTGGGAGACAAACTTCCCATGTTTCATTTTGATACAGCAGGACATAGTGATTAACCCCCCCCCCCCAAAAAAAAAAATGATAAATCACACAACTTGGTTGAAATATGTACCAGGCCTGAGGTGGTTATTAGAGAATTTGATAAAATGTTACCAAATCTTTTACATTGTGCATTTTGTCTTCCTTGCATGTATTTGGGCTCATGGGATGTGATAATACTTTGACATATCAAAACAAAACCCATCCCACGTTGAAGGTGCTTGGAATGCACAAGGGGTGTTGTTATGGCTTTTCCAGAGTTAAGGTCATAACCCAGAAAAAGGTTACATGATTGGCCTTGACATTGGAGAATTCTCAATGTAAACAACAGAAGAAAATTGAAAAAAAAAATGGGTCAGCTCTTTTTTATTTTGTTGTTAGAAAATATATTACTGTTCAGAAGGCTGACTCAGGAAATCACAGTTTTTAATAAAATTCTGGATCCAGAATTTTTGTTATGTCCTATGGTACTGTACCTGTATATTACACATAAATGTTTACTGCATCAGTCCATTTCATTTCAGACTTTAATATAATATGTCCTACCCTTAACCAGATTTTGAGTGTTTTTCTTCTACCTATGAGGCTTGTGGCAGATTGGGAACTGTCGGGGGTTTTCACACTACTCTTATTCAAAACTGGCTGCGATGTAGGCCTACATGTAGGCCTACAGTTGTAACTCTCTGTACACGGGACTGACTGCTTTCCGTCCCCTCCAAAGGACAGGATGCTTTCATGATTCATTTGCCCAATTCCAAGTGAACCATGGAGGAGAGCAGTATTCTGTTTTTAACCAATAGTTGGTACATAGATCAAATCCAGAATTGAGTACCCAAATAAATCCAAGCAAGTGTCCCCACCAGGATTCGAACCGGGAATTTGCGTCACAGGCAAGCACCCTAACCACTAGGCCATGCTCTCTAACTACCTTTAATTAGGACTCTGTGTTAGGTGTTAAACCAATGATGACATCTCAATTTGGGATTTCTTGGCCGCCACTGCCTGGCATTGTGTCAAACTGAATGAACATTGCTTTGATACATTTTCTCCAGCTTGTCCATACCAAGACTACTGTATAAGCCAATATTTTCGCGGATAGATATTTTCGCATTTTTAAGCAGATTACATTTTCACGGGTTGTTGAATTCACGGTTCTGGGTATATGCTCTATATAATAACATGGTAAAATGCTTAATTTTCACAATTTCGTGTGGTTTTATTTTTGCGGATGCCATGTGATCCACAAAGTCCGCTAAAATAAAACCACCGCAAAAATTTCAGCTTATACAGTATTTGACCAAAAAGTACTACTGTGCCTAACTCTATATCAATAAAATGCAAAAGCTAATGGAACTTTTTATTTGCTCAAGCTGGTTCAATTTTGCTCAATATTGCACTTTTCCATCGCACAGTAAGTCAATAAATTGTCAAGTTAATTGCTCTATTTGAAAATATTACATTTTGTCCCCCTTTCAGTCTGTGCATCAATACGGTGTCAACTTACAGAGCGTTTCTTTTCCTATTACCATTGTCCGTCCGTTCATCTCCTGAGAGGGAATCAGAATTTTGATACGTCTGTTTACCATTCACTCCAATACTCCCACACTCTGTTCAAACACTACTGTGTTATTATAACCTGTCATGTAATATTAATGTGTTTCAAAATTGCCTTGCAAAATGAGGTGTTAGAGATTGGCAGTGACACTGAACCCGATAACGAGTCCCAGAAGCATCATTAATGTTTTTTTCCTTCGTTTTGTTTTCCTTTTCTGCAGATGATGATGGATGACGGACTGCAAAATGTGAGAAAACCCAGGGACAAGTTCGGGCAGAGTTAGCCACTTCCCAGGGACATCTGTGACATTTTTTTTGTGATGAACTTAATTAAACCAGGTAACATTGTCCAGTAATACTGTCTTGATGTTTAGCGTGGTGATTGAGTATCTACTTGCCCCGACTTGAACTTCGGAGGAGGAGGTTGAACCATCTGGAGAATAATCCTGTGTGCAGCTGCTGTAATTATGAAAAGGAACTGTATTTTGTTTTTCGGTGAGATCTACCACTAGTTTTTCCTACAACCCAACTGGAGAGCCATTGTGCATCATCTGTTTGACAGAGCCATTGGAAGCACCATAAAGAGTCGTCTGCAGAGTTCTGTAAAAGGCAAATTTTCGCACTGATTAAAAGAGGCATTTTGTGATCCACAACCTCGTCCCCCAATTTACTTTTAAAAAGTTGAGATTTTTATATCATCTGAACCATAAGCCTTAGATGTGTACCTAATCTTACGTGCAAATTTAGTCGTATCTGTAAGAAATTTCCAATTGTATTTCACTATCCATAAACGGACAGAAATTACAGCACAGAGACCTATTGGACCGTGGGAAACAAGCAATTGCTCATAACACAAAACCGCAAGAATCAACTCAAATTTTTTTGTGAATAAGCTTTTCTCAAGGATATCTAGTGAACAATTAATAAAACTGAATGTGCTGGAATTACAAAATGCACCTTTAATTTTCTTAAGCACACCTCTGAACTGGCATAAAATTAAGAATTCACAATTTTTGTGTGTGTGAAAATCAATATAGGGAAGCTGAAAATAGCAAATTAATACACAAGTAGAATTGTTTGAAATTGTTGCAGCATACAGATGACCATTTTTACAGTAACTGTTAAAGGCTGTACTGAAAGAAACTATTTTTGGCTTATTAGCTGAATGTGGCTGGCTTGCACAAATTGGCTTATTATGTCATTCAACTTGATTCATGACAGAATGAAGTGTGTGAACCATTTGACGCAGAAATGAGCCACTTTCATGTCGTTTAGTTTTGGTTATTTATAGGGTAATTGGCCAATCAGAGATTTTTTTTTTTTTTTTTTTTTTTGCTCAAAACTGCAAGATCAGAATAAACTCAATTTTTTAAAGTTTTTGAATAAACCAGAAGGTGCAAGAATCACAAAATGCACCTGTAATTTTCTTAAGCAGGTTTAAAAATCAAGAATGCTCAAAAATGCTTATTTTTCAAAGTGTGAAAATCAATGTAGGAAAGCTGAAAATAAACAATATGCTGTTATTGCAGCATAAAAATGACAATTTTTACAGTAACTGTTAAGGCTTCACTGAAAGGAGAAACTATTTTTGGCTTATAAGCTAAATGTAATTGGCTTTTAACTGCACACATTGGCTAATTATTATGTGCATTTTAATTTCATCATGTGCAACTTGATTCATGACAGAATGAAGTGTGTGAACCATTTGACGCAGAAATGAGCCAGTTTCATGTATTTTGATTGGTTATTCAAAGGTTGTATCATGTTATATCATGTAACAAGCCAATAGGAGGAATGGACTTTAATTCACTCCCCCACCACTTTTTTAATCAGCAATAATGGTCATTTGAGAAACCCTCATTTTTTTTTTTTTTTTTTTTTTTCATGTAACAAGCCAATAGGAGTGGACTTAAAAAGGTGGTAATGGGGGGGGGGGGATTAATCAGTGATTGGTCATTTGAGAAACCCTCATTTCAGGTTCATGTAGTCCCATGCATTTTAAGCTCATTTAAACTTGGCAACGCAGACTCTAGGAAGACATGATTCTGCTGTGGGAAGATCTAAAAATTTGTTACCCTCCAGCTGCAGCAAATAGACTCTTGCTCAACAACAAAAAAAACTTGTTTATGGTTTATCATGCACCCCATTTTGGGAACGATGGTTAGTTTGGAATTTTCATTAGCAGGCTGCTTTAGTCCTGACTTACAAGTTGAATATTTCAGACCATTGTATAACTTAGTGGTGTAAAATGTATTAATTAAATAGCTGCCTTATACTTCAATAGCTGCTACCTGACTTTTGCATAGATAAATATATAGTACATAAGAAGGAAGACATAGTTGTCATTGTTCTATATTGGCTGTACATCCCCATTAGCATTTGTGCTGAGAACCCCCCTACCTCCATGGTGGCACTTGAGATCCCCTCTCAAATGCCACTAACCTAAGACAGTAGCATTTGTAGCACTTGATGCAGAGTAACAGAAGGCAGCTATTATATTTATAACCTTTTTTACATTATCGCAATGAAATATCTTGTGATACTCCTAAGTTCAGTCAACTCTAAGGGAATCAATCCTTTAGCAGCAGTGAGTGAGTTTTACAAATACCACACAAGAATTCCACTCAAGTGCAGGTGAATAAGGTACATATTTGTTCATCTGTTGTTTTCTAACATTCCTCGCAAATTCTCCGTCGTCTGTTCTCGCATTCTTATTACTTAAATTGCCCCTAGTTCATCGCGGTGCTCTGTTACGGAACTCGGTGCAGGTACTCTGGCAATTGTTGAGTAGGTCTATTAATTGAGTGCCAGGAGGATGTTGATGCTCTTGTTTTCATGTGCTAACAAGCCTGTTGCATCAAGACGACATGTTGTGCCATGCAGCACTGTTGCTATGGTGACCGTGTCGAAAATGAAAGCGTGGCATCAGAGATCTCAAGGAGTGAGATTGATAAATTGCTACTCCCAAGTTGAAGTTCCTGTATACCTCTAATCTAAGTGCCGGCCTGGGTATTTTACCTTTCGCTTCCACACTGACACCAACACAATGCAACAAATCACAATAAACAAATACATCCACCCACGAGCGTCAACCAACAAGCTTATTTGAATTTGCAGAATGCAGAATTACAATGGGAAGTGGTACAGAATGCATCTATAAGCAACGTCAACTCTCCTATATCCAAATTCAATCAAATGGTATCGCGACAGTTTTCATTAGTCAATCATTTTTGATGGATATTACTTAGCCGCAGAAATGGTTGGAATTCTGGGGGCGTTTCTTTTTAAGTGTGTTGTCAAAAAACCTTGGCCGCACAATCCATATTTATGGATTTGCACTATCTCTGGATGGCGGGTAGTCATAAGTGAATGACTTCTTTAAATAAAAGTGTGTTTCTCGTGGGCAGTTTTACATTCTATAGCCACTTTGTTTTTTTTTTTGCCCCGACCAATCATCAGTGTGATTGACGAATGGAACTCAAAAAGAATGTTAACACAACCGGAATCCTCAAGAGAAAATGGCAAGTCTGTATCAAATGAATTTGCTTTTAGCTCTGCCGTTTCATCATCGACGGCAATTTTTGGGTCATTGATACATGGCATTTACACTTGTCTGCCAGTCCGTATTGGTAAAAGACGCAGCATATGACAATTTTCCGCCTTTTGTTGATTCTCATTTCTTGATAGCCCGACTTTTAGAGGAGGCTGTTAAACGTCCATGAACACCATGGTCGCGTTTTTAAAAACCTCCTCACTGAATGCATAATCTTGCATTTTTTGTTATGATTGTTATTATGGCCGTTTGCCCGGCAAACGCATAAATGAATCGGCACGACTTTCACCCTTTTGTTGTAATCACACTTGAACCTTTCCAAACAACCGTGGCATTCATAAACTGTATATTATTAGGCCAGGAAAGAAAGTGAATTTTTGGGGTACCTAGAACTAATTGCTATCAATGGTTTTTCTTCACATTGCATTTCTTTGAAGTAACCAAAATGACATACTAAAAGTCCGAGAAAATCCTGGTTGCAGAAATATGTCTAATTTGCATAATTCAAATGTCTCCGCCATTTCAAAGGACTTTGCCCCTAACTAGCAGTAACTAAAGATCCGAGGGTCGTAGAGATGTAATGTTGGTGTCTCTACCCATGTTTTTGGGGTCTACAAACTCAAAAGAACAACTAATACAATATGAGATGAAGTGGTTTAGGCTTTATTTTGTTAAATCCATTGGCTGCCATTTTGTTTGACATTTCTTGAATGAGTTATGTTGAAATTTGTTTCTGGTGTCCATGTTTATGTTATCAAAGAACATGAATATATAAGTTGCCCATTCAAGAGACCGGGATTCTCCAACTGATGAAACATAGCTATTTAAATATTGTGAATCAAACTTCTTGATGAATTTTCAAAATACAAAAAGAACGTCTTAAGACGTCTATACATAAAAAGGACAACAATCGGAAGGAAAACATCCTTTTGCAGGCTTTAATTGGTAGCTCACTGGCTTCATTTGCCAAAACGTAAGGATTACTGAAATTTTTCTGACAGCTCGGATATGAGTTCTCCACCACTGTCTATAAATCCTGCAAAGCTTTTTCATGCGGTTATCGTTTCTGACATGTGCCTGCGTGCTATTTATTTCAGACACTTCATTAGTATACAGTGTAGTCCAAGCAATTTTCCGTTATCTGCTTTGATTTTTTTAGTAATTAAAAATAAACCTTAGAACCAAAAATAGTCACCAAAAACAATGCGTATTCCAAGTTAAGAGATTAATCGGATTTTTGTTTTCATGCAGTTAACATTATGCACAGTATAACGTGTCATAGGATACTGTGTATAACTAACATATCCGGTTCCCCGGAATTTTATAACAAAGTTGTGATTTTCTATAAGGACTTCGATTTAAGCTTAGATATTTCTTCACACACTGATATATGGACCAATCATTATTTCTATTCAAAACTGATTTGTTTGAAAAATTTATGCTCCCTCATCGGAAATCTGAGTCAGTCTTAAACTGATACCACAAAATCTTTATAAGCTTGATTTCATTTGGTGATTTACAGTCATTCCATGTCATTCAATCCCTTCGATGGTGTCACTGCTACTCTGTCCCATTTTTTTTGGATATTTTTGATGGAAGCATGACATTTCTATCATTAATTGATGTGATACCAGGAGAGGTTAGACTATAACAACGTTTTATTATAGGTTAAAGCATGTAGATTGGTGTTTTTCAAGAAGATTTAATTTTTCATTTGTTCAAGATCAACGATACATGGTAAGACTGAATTCATAAAAGAACTTTTGACGGAAATGGACAACGTCATTTACCTAATATGCCACAATTTTGTTAATTATTGATATTACTTACAAACTTCAATTTGTCAAATGAGACTGTCAATTTTCCAAAATGATAAAAAATGATTTTGTTGTCATTGTTGAACATTTCAAAAGTTTTATTTTTTCATTCTGTAGGTAAAACATATCTCACCCAAATTAATTAACCACCAAGGTAATTTGTTAAAGTGGATCTATATTTTTTAAAGAGGATTAAAAAAATGTACCTATCTCACAGGTACCCTATTGTTTAACACCCTTAACTATTGCTGAAGATTTTGACCTGTATCTTTACATGTTTTCCCTTGTTGTGATTACCTGCAGCCAATCCATAACCCTCCTACCGTTATAGATACCTCAACATTGTTAAAAAATGACTATCTGTATAAAGTGCAAAAATGAACAGAGATAAGTACAGAGCTAAGGAACCTTTAAACGTTATGTTTTTGCTTAAAAAGTACTGACTTAAGGAAAGCAACCATATGCCCACAGATTTCAAGCATATGTCGCAACTATTTTTGTACTTTTTTAAATGTGAAAATTAGTAACATAGTTTAAAGATTTATATTTAAAAATGCTGGAGGATTGGGGTATGTTGCACTCCCTCCGAGTTTTCTCCTGGTGCAAAAAAGTGTGTTATTTGTCGCAAATGTTTTAGGTATTTTTATATCATTTTTTTAGCACATTTTATTGAACAAATTCCTTGACCCCACCACCTTACGCAGGGAAGGTAGGCCGCCAAAGTTGAGGGGGGTTGGTGAAGCCTTCCTATACTTTACTATGTAAATTGTTACACATTTTTGCTCTTAAACAAAAGGTTTTTTTTTTTTTCTTTTATATAAAACTTCATTTTTATTCGTTATGTTATCTTTAGGTTATTTGCGCCCCAAAATTAAATTTTCCCTACACCTTTGTACACAAAACTGATTTCACCAAATTTTGCAAGGGCGCCGTGCATTATTACGTCATAGAGCAGTATGCTGGGGAGTGTTTGGTACTTATTTTGGGTATCACTGGATAGAGAAGAACCATAAGCAGCCATTGATGCACAAAACCAAGTTCAAAGGGGTGTCTAAATGGGGTTACATCATCCCCCTTATGTTACCAAAATAACCTGATTAGACGAAGGTTAAAAGCAATACCATAATTATTGATAAGTTTGCTATATGTAGATTTAGAATTAAAGAGCCATGGTCCCATTACTAATAGCCTCGTCCCCAAACCCCAGATTTTATACCGGAAGTGGTCAAAAAGTTTGGTATAGTAGAAAGCTACTGTTTCCCTATTTACGCTGTGAAATCTTAGGTCTAAAGTATATTTGGTTTGGATGTTATAGCGAATATGGATTTTACACAGTACTCATGAGATACAAAAATCACATTTCATATCTCACATCAAAATGGGTTGAATATGTCGGGCGCGAAACTTTAGTACAGGTGGGGGTTGGGGGTGAAGGCCATTCTATCCATATGAAAACGTTATATACTTAAATTGAATTGGGTCCTCCCCCTTTAAAATTATGGTATCACTGTGTCATTCTTCAACGGTCTGAACTTGATCCGACGCCGGAGATGATTCGCATGGTTAAGAACCGGTATATCAAACGACAATATATTGTTTCAGTTTGTTATGTTTAATTCTTAATTTCTATATTCTTTTTAAAAAATTGGCAATTTTAAATTTGCCACGAATCTTAGATGGTTCTTATTGTCACAATTATCACATTGGCTCTGCTTGTCTTGTCCATTTTTGATTTATGCTATTTAAGGGAAAATTGTCTCATCATTCACATTATACATTCACATTGCAATAATTGATCACCGATATGTGTATATACACAATATCAGACTTCCTTTGTGACTCATATTTCGAGATGTGGACATAAATCCCTCAAAATGGCGGCCATTTGTGAATTTTATGCAAATTAGCCTGAACCAAACATCCTATGCTATTAGTAGTGTCATAATTGTGTTCAACAGACCTTGAAAACATGGGTATGAACCGAAATTTCCCTGCTAACGAGTCTCAGAACTCAAGATATTAACAAAATCTTCATAATGCCGGCCATTTTTGACTTTAATGCAAATTAGGATATTCTTCAACTCGGATGTCCGCGGACTTTTCTAATCATTTTAGGTACTTAAGCAAATGCATTGTGCAAAAAAACCCTTTGAATAGCACTTTGTTCCAGTCAAACCTCAAATTTTCTTGGACATAATGGTAATAATGATGAACAAGAAAACTCATTTTGCTTCTAGAAATAGTCTTAAATCAAAACCCCCAAAAATTTTTTTTTAGTACGTGGATCAAAGCTCTTTTGCATATACGAGCACAACGCTCTCACTTGTCCATTCTTAACCACCACACTTTTTTTTTCCTTGTCGTAACGCTAGCCGTCGTTTATTGGTTACACCCAAGGCTATAGAATACATACCCAATTAACCGTTGTGAGAGCTGGTCCTTGTCACGACTAACTGTGTGTCAGTTGTAATGTAATAATACAAGACAACTTGTTTTCCATATTATATTGTGTACATATATACCCTCACAAGGCGGTCTCATTGCAATTCTTACATTGCATATATCGAGGGTTTAGGGCAAAAAGGCCCTATCTGCAATAGCGGCCAGGTGTTAAATTGGCAGGTAATAAACACTTACTAATAACACAACTGACAACTGGCAGGCTTTTGCAGATGGAGCCTTCTTTGCTGTGGAACCCTCGAATGTTGTAATTTCACTATTGATGTACTGTGTGCTTAAGTAGCATTTTTTTTATAGGAATACAAGTCTGTGTATATAGTTTTTTGTGTAGTTTGCAATATGCACCAGTATATTTTATCTTGTTAGTAACCCAGTGACTTAGGTTTAAATGGTGTTTTGTTTCAAAGGCTGAGACAAGAGGCTAATGGACAGGTGGCGTTTAATAGTTTTGAAAATTGGGGCTGATTTGACTTTTTTTTTAAAAATAGGGGGATATATTTGATTGCTGTAACATGCTTTAAAAATGCTAATTTTTTTTAACCTTGTCACAATAAATGTACAAAATGATACAAAATTAATTAACACCCAAAAAATTTAAATGGGTTGAAAAAAGGGGAGAGGGTCACAGTTAATTTTCTAAATTGTGGGAAAGAATACCATATGTCCCCCCCCCCCCTTAGCAATATGCAGGAAATGATTTCTTTTTTATTTATGGCCTTACAATAACAAGTACCCTAACCCTAAGGCCAAAAATAAAAGATTTTGTTACATGTAGAACTTCAAAAAGGGGTACATGAAACTCTTGCCAAATTGGAAAAGTTAGTTTTGAGGCAGTGTGTTCTGGTGAAGTAGGAGAGTGATGTAACTGTTACACCAACCAACTTTATTTTAGGCCTCTGCTATTTTCTGCATGCAAATCATAATCAAAATCTGAATGATTTTATTGATAGAAGTATGGAAGTGTGTGAACCGATCCAAGTACTGCATATAACTTGCATTTGAAATAACAATTTTTGCCAAAAATGTCCTCAGCAAGCTTTGAAACAAATTATTCTGACTTCATTTTCAGGTTTATATAATTGCATTTTATTCATTCCAATACCCCTGAATTCCGAGCCGCTGGGAATTTATTCTGAGCACTTCTTTGATATGTACATGTATGATAAGTGAATTTGAAACCCTACAAAATATATACAAAAATTGGCTGCCTTACGGTGCATGTATAGCATGGGGGTAAATTTTACAATGATGTATTTTTAATATTGCACAAACTTAGACACTATCAGTGATTCTGCCGAAGGAGTCAAAATATTTGAAATTTGCAAAAATAGCTTGAAGGTGCTTGTTCCGATCGTCTTTGGGATTAACCGGAAGTAGTATAAATTTTGATATCAGATGAAAGACCGGATTTTTCTCATTGTTGTCCTGAAATTTCAGCTTTCAAATCCATTTCTTTCTCAAGATACAGATAAAAACTACCGTTTTAGTGGTTAACCATCAATATTAGCACAGTAGTGAATAGGGCGTTGCACTATGCATTATCGCGTCTAGCATCAAAACCACAAGTCTATTTCCCACGGTACTTAATAGTCAGTGTGTACAAGCGTCAGGTTCTCTTATCAAGTAGAGAACACAATAGACAAAAATCGGAACAAGCACCTTTAAAAGTGAGGGATAAATCTTTAAAAGTCTCAAAAGTTATTTTTTGCAACTGAAAAATTGTCAGAAAAATTAGGAAAAAGCAGTGTTCGAAAATATGAACCTCCATTCAATTGCGTGTTGCAGTAAGTACCCATACGAACAGCAATGACAAAAATATCCGATTTTGTAAGTTTTCAGTCTTGTCACTTGCAGGGTGTATTGATACCTACGCTTGTTACAGACATAAACAAATCTGATTTTTGATGATTTTTTTTTTCGGATTTAGCAAATCACTGATGGTGCCTTTAAGCTGGCAATATTTGATTTGTCTAACAATATTTTTTTCATGTCACGCAGTGGTAAGAAATATTGTATGGTTAGCCTTTGGATACAGCAGGCCAATTTAAATGGGATTTGATGTAGGCCTAATCAGCCAATCAGAGACTTAGTAACAAAAGCTTAAAGGTGCATACAGATATAAAAGGTTTATTTTGATTGGTTACTCAGAAGCTATATCATAATTTATCATGTAATAAGCCAATCATAGATAATGGAAGAAAAGTGGTAGACCTCTGGGTTAAAATCAATACATTGTTATGTAAAATAAACTGATAAGGTAGCAATGACATAATAGACTATTTGCACGATCCCCATAATGCATCTCGTATTGTGCCCATTTCCATCCGGGAACTTGTACCAGCCTCAAGTCGGCTAAAAACATACGGTTAAGAGTGTAATATCAATACTAGAAAACTTAACCTATCAGTGACGTTGCACAGTTGAACTGTATTCGTCCGGCAGGTGACAATTAGGGCACGGTTACGATCGAAAATGCCACCTTTTGTCGTAAATTTCAACATCAGTGCCTCACTTGTTTTTTATTCCTATGATATTCTTCTACATTTCTGTAAGATAAACTTCACATAAAAAGGTACTTTGTATTGTAATTTTAGGCACATTTCGGCGACCAACAAACAACATAATTTTTTTGTAAACATGAACTCTGGACATGTTCCCGGATGGAAAATGGGGCCAAATACCGAGATCTTATGGGGATCGTGCCAATCGTCTATACCCTTAGCATCTCCTCATTTCATGTACTTGTTACCATGTGATACCTTGTATTACTAAGGGTCTATGTAATTATGCCATAGGAGTATCTGGAACGGGGGTGCACCACAAATTAAAGTAACCACCAAAATTGTTTTTCATGTAACATCAAGAAAAAGTAAATCCACATAAATATTGATTATCATGTATTAAAGGAGGATGGCCAAATTTAAGGATTTAATTTTAAACATCAAAAAATAAAAAATTATAACATTTAATTTACACACCAGTAATGAGGTCATATGCACATGTTTTATCAATTGGTAAACTTTTTGTGTTGCATAGCAATCAATTACTACATAAATGTTTTTTGTTTAAATTCTCTGTTTTTCTATTAACTTTTGTAAGAGTAAGAATGCTGACATGGGTGTGTGGCTTGTAAAAGGTTCAATGTGGATATGATTAGTCACTACAACTAACACCATATTCCTCAGCTATGGTGTAGAATATGTCGTAGGTACCCCATGTAGTAGGTACCTCATGTAGTAGGTACCTCAGTATGACTACAAAGTACCTACCACATAGATACTAGGCCATTCATGTCAGTCTCAGGAAGTCACTCACGAGCCACCAATATCACTCTCTATTGTGTAAGCACCATGTAGTAGGTATTCCATGTGTGACTCCCAGTATCACTACAGAGCACCTACCACATGATGTGTGGTCCTACACAGTTAGATTCCTATTGTGGCGTAGAGACCATGTTATGGTACTTCCCTACAAAAGACATCAGTGATTTGTTGGTATTCTTATCTAGTACCTAAATCAGATACGTCCATATGAAGGAAACAAATTGCAGCTTGGAAACTAATGGGAACAAAACCACAATTCATATTATGTCACTACCGTGCCAGTAGTAAACAACAACAGTCCTTCATATAGTAACGGTGACTCAAACAAAATTCATTATTTGCCGTCAAGGTCGATTATTACTCACTCCCATAAAATCTGAATGGTGTTTTCTAGCATGTGGTTTGTTTTACAGCTCACCCGGGTTGACAAGGTTACAATTGTTGGTAATTATTTGGGAAAATCCTGTTTTGTATTCTGTTAGTGTTTGGTATGACTGCAGTTTTTTGTGCCAAGGGGGGGGGGGGGGAGACATTATCTCCATTTGGCTATTAAGTGTAGAAACATTCTCTTACTTTTAACACAATACCAATATAGACAAACATTTTGGAATTTTTTCTCCCTTAAATCCCCCCTTCCCCTTTTTCTGTGCCACCTCTGTATTATTAGCGAATTTAACAAACATTTTAATATCAGAAGTTTCTTGAACATTCATTTTGTTATTTTAGAATATAACCAACCGGAACTTTCTCTTCCCTATGCGAAAACCTAAAAGGATTATTGGTATTACTGTGTATTTACCAACACTAGAACTGGTGTGGGTTCTTTTGATTGTCAGAGGACTGAAAGGGTGATCTGGGAATACAAAGACAGGCATGTTGGTAATTATAATGCAAATTCCTGTAGTTGTGTAAATTCCATCATACGGGATTGATGAATTTTGAGAGTTTTAAAACAAAATTTGGATGACCAATGCAATGAAAAGGCTTACTGTATTTTGGAAAACGAAACACCCCGTCCCATGGTTTAAACCTTTATTCCGTCATGCATGTATAACATGCATAACGGAATAAGCGTGTAATCCAATGGGCATTCGATTTGCAAAATACAGTAGACCCTGACAAACTGGTAGGTGTAGATGGTGTACCCTTTTGCCTCAACTCTCCTATTTGATCCCTACTTTTTTTCTGTGGTTTTCACCATGTCCTCCAAAAGTAATCTTAGATCTGTATGCAGGTAGGGCTTCTTGAGTAAATGGGCACTGTCAAGGGGCCATATGCAAGATTCTTCATATTTCAGTTCAACATATTATGTAACACATTATTGTTCGTGAACATATAACATAACTTTCTGGGGGGAAAAAACGCGAATGCCCACAAGTGGTGGAGAAACACCATGCACATAAACAATTGTAATTTGGTCCCAATTGTTGTAAGAGTACATAACGATACATACAAAATGTTCCTCTGAAATTTACCCCAGGATGAAAGTAGTTGAATTGACTTGACATTCCCTCAGTTTGTGAACTCAAAATACCTGCAGGCTATTCCAGGCCCTTCAGACCCATGCTCAGCATTGTTTTTCCTGCATTGTATCGCTTATACCTCGAGATAGAAGAAACGGGTGAAATCAAGCCTAAAAGTCAAGAGGTGCTTCAGACCGGGCTGTAGATGCCCGACATCCAGGGCGTATAACCTCCATGCACGCTCTCATCAAGAAGCCGTATGTTTGTGATAAGATGGCAGATGCACGCAGATGTCTCATCTGCGACTTGATTTTAGACTCATTTTGGACAGATGATTTTTCTCCTTTTCTTTCTGTCTTTTTTAAACACTTTTTTTGATATATACTATGTCATTCTTGAATAAACAAAATCGATGGATGGGCTAATGTTATCTCAATCTCAGGGCACAGTTAAGTCAGCTTATATAACACAACTGAACTGTGTCCCTGGTAGAGATGGGCATGTTGTACCCTTCACACTATGATTCAATAGTCTCAACTCCATTGCACAGTTCATCAGTAGCTTTCATTCACTAGTGTATAGAAATACCCCCCTGGTGTTTTGGGATGATATACTGGACCCAGATCACACAAGCAGCTTCAGTTCATGTCAATGATATTAACAGTCCACCCCTGAAACTGTTGGTTTTGTTTTTTTCCTTGGTGAGACATTTTGTCGCTCATAGTGCCATAAGATAAGCCATCAGGGGGGGTAGGACATGTCACTCTAACAGCAACAACGGCATCACCTCCAGCGTACCCCGAGTGCTAGTCTCATTCCAAGACTTAAACGGTAGGAGGACGCTCTTACGCATATCGAACGATCACACACAGACTTAAGGCTACGCCTGGTCACAAATATTTAAAATCTAATGACCGTTATAGGAATTTACACTATTTTGCAGAGCGGGGTTTAAGCCACTAACCCCAACGGAATTTGAACTCAATATTTTTTTATCCCTAATCTACAGCATGATATTACTAAGATGTATGAACGAAGGTGATTTTGCCAGTGTCCACTTGGGACGACGAGGCTGTCCGTAAAAACCCTTAAGAATTCCTTGAGCATATTGGAACCCCACAGAATCACCATTAGAATTCCTCAGACCCACAATCCCAGCTCCTGCTGTCATCATTATTGAATCGTTCAAGTCCAATTCCACATTGTAAGACTTTTTTTTGTACTTTAAACTATAAAGCAAGTAATCATTATACTGGGGTAAACCCGGATATTTTCAAGTCTCGAATCCTCGGTGAACATCTGTGAGGGAATGTTGGGGCT
>JAMKCH010048726.1:0-33606 GCA_023653785.1 Ophioderma brevispina
ATTTGAGGAATTTTGCAGTATGGTATCGCTGCTTAATGTAAAATCTTCAAACGGCAATGGCGTCCTCTGGTAAATACGTTTAGAACGCGAGTAATGCCGTTGTTTGTTTTTACTAGGCTATCAATTTCAGTGGCTGCTCTTAGGCTTACCAATGAAAGATTACCTTATATTTGGCTCATATTTTCTGATAGAAAATGAAGTGTTGGGATGTCATCTTGCGATTTGAAAAAAGATTATAATTGATTTTACTCTTTCTTCGTAGTCGGATCATATTGCAATGTTCATCAAATAATCGGTCGTTTTCCATTTTAAGAATGACTTGAGCTCAATTTATCACATTCAAGAGTTCACTATTCGCCTACAAAAACATAACAAAATAATCGTGCGTGTACACAGCAATTTCAAATTATCGTCATTCTATTTCAATTTCTAATTTTAGAAGATAACACTTTTATATTTATCGTCGCTCGCCAATAATATGGTCGACGAATTAAGCTCAATAGTAAGTTTCTTCAAGGAAGTGATAATAGCGCAAAGGTAACTGAGCGCATCGCGGTTCAACAAATTCTAAGAGTGGCATTAATGTGGGTAGTTCAGGAAAAAAGGGTTCGCGTTTATTGTACACTGCCGCGGTCTCATACTCTGGGTACTCAAAACCCGATGACATTGACGCCGTTGTTATGGTTTCTCAAAAACTTGATCCAAAATAAACGAGATATTCATATGTTCCTGAAACGTAATCGAACGCTGATACCGTCATTGAAGTAACGTCGATATTTCTCACGCTCCCATAAACTCGTATTATCTCTGACCTGTATCGATTGCGAAAAAATCAAGCCGAACCTCTGTGACCGTAATACGGCTTCGAGATTGTCGGTGAGAAGAAGCACTTTCCAAAAGTGTATGCGAACAGTAGGAGGAAGCGTCCACTTTAAACCACAGATTTTGATTAGTTGCGTGGATCAATCCCACCGTGCATGGACAACAGTAAAATCCAAACTGTAGCCGAGAATTAACTCGCGTATATAATTATAATTATTAAATCCATATGGAAGATAAATATTGAGAATTTATTAGAAGAAGTCTAGAGTCTGCCACGTTTTCCAACCATCGTTGCATCGATTGTTACCGAAGCCAATATAGAATTAATGAATCGACTTTAATAAGAGGCCTTCCGAAGTTGTACACCGCAGTGAAAAAATGTCGCAGGGCAAAGGTTCGACAATTACGATGGGATTCGCTGGTTATTAGACGGGGAACAATGGCTTCTGTCAGTTCGTTTGACGTTTCATGTTAGGTATTATTATAACGCAAGTAAGGTCTCCGCTGTATATTGACCAGAACGCTAACAAAACGTTTTCCGTTAATTTGAGGCGGTGTCATCCCTCTGTTATTTTCCACGGCGGCGTATTTGTACGTCTCGTAAGGCGTTTGATAAGTTATCGGTTTATTGCCGAGGTAGATAGCCGAGAGTCGAACAATTTCCTCCATAACGGTGGCAAGTTTGACGTTCTGCCGACGCCAATCGATTCAATCCGTCAATGAGGTCGGATACTGAGTCCAATGTCCCTCCCATCCACCTGATGGAAGAGAACGTTCAAAACTCCATCCCACACGGAATGGATCGTGCTCCATGGACTGGGCGTTTGTAGATCGGCACCTTCAACGGGGAGTCGAGGCAGCTGTGCTAAGTGATTGGACATCGATGACCAAAAAAAGAAAACGTGATAAAAGTACATCTTAATATCACGATGGATCACGCAATAGAGAATGATTCGTTCAATCAAACTATGGGCCTTTATTAATCAAAAATTTGTCGAAGTCGTCGGTTCTTTTGTCCGCGGTGACCAACGATTGTTACCAAAGTATTTGGCGGTCTAAATTAATTATTCACGTCTTTTTGTCGCTGGGATGGTTCGCTTTGCACCCACTCATTGCTTTACACTTATTCTTTTTCGTCAAAGTATTAATTGAGATCGATCTTCAAAAAGAAGAAACTAGCAAATGACTAATTTTAGAGTTGCAGTGCATATATTTCAATTTGTCCGCTTGAGCACAACGCGCTAATCATTGACGATCACACAGTAATGTCACACCTAGAAGACAACCTCCGTTGAACTTCTTTTATAGACGGTCGATGCTCTGGAGATTTCATCCAACACCATGTTAAAAGATTGCGTTTCGATGGAGATATTTCGAGTCGATTGCCTGTCCAATCGAGCCATCCAAATAACTCTTTGGGGAAATCTCCAGTCTGGCAGTCCCAAGTTATTATTCCAATTCCAAATATATCCGCGGCTTTCGAAAAATGACCGTTTTTACACTTCTGGAGCAAATGTTGATCGAAAATACCATACCACAACAATAGTCGGTACATCAAAGCCTTTCCAAAATAATTAAATCTGTCAGTTTAAGAGTAAAACGATCGCTGTTTTTAAAGAGAAACATTTAGACGATGTAATATGGCGATGGATTATGTGTTTGCATTCGCAGGGGTGAGCGAAAATCCGTCGTTATGAAGATAATCGACGGCAGTCAAGAAGATTGGTCCATGTTTTCTCTAAATCTTCCGAAATAGTGATCGTTTAAATAACGACGAAGATCAGTATCTGCCAATTCAATCACTTATTAAATTAATGAATCCAAAGTCGTCGATAGCCTCGTTAAGCGAAATATTGATCGATATTGGGTGATTAACTCTTTCAAGACAGCGACTTCAACTTGCTTAGGACTGTGGCTACTATTTTTGGCCGCGGCTTCGGTGTTGCTTCAATGTGCCATTTTTCAAATCTACAAGAAACCAACAGTACCGCAAGTTTCCGTTGCCAGTGGCCACATGACGGCAACAAATGTCTTTATATTGTAATTAGATAAAGACATTTTATATTTGATACAAAAAGTGTCATAACAGTTTCTATTTATATGATTTTTGTTGCAGTCTTGTACTGGCAACGATTATCCAACCATTCGATTAATATTTCGAGTAAACTACAGTCTGTAGGAAAACGTAAAGTTTCAATCGACTGGTGAATCTCGTCGTCGATGATCCGTTAGAATTGTATGACACCTATCCACTTTTCGATACAACGCCCTTTTACTAAATCGGTTATTTGATCAAGGCGTTGGTTAAACATTAATTTCCAGTCTTGTTACTTTACAAAAAATATTGGACCTTCCGTTTAGACGAGGTAATGTTAGTTGAGGGATTTTAGTTTGTGTACGCAGGTTTCCATAAGCACCAAAGTCAAATCTTCGTTTTCATCGTCGAGATCCAACGATGCGAAACGATGTCGAATCGATTCTCTCGTTGGAGTCGCAATATTGTCGTCGTTTCACATCCTACATTTAATTAATGAGTATCCATTCTGTCGGTATAAATCTTCGAGCGTCGATTCACCGTCATCGGTCGTGTAGGTTGTCGTCACCCAAATTTCTGTTCGACGACATCATTTGCAGGCGGTCGAGATTACCCAGGTCTGTTTCTTCGGCTATATGTGTAACTTGCAATAAGAAAGATAACTCTCAGATTTACCAAATCGATTCGTCCGTATTGAAAGATTTTCGGAACGGCTGTATGCTTCGATTGTATAAACACTCTTCTTCCTAAATATGTGTTTCAAGCAATTCCAACAAAGACATTAGTGATGATCTTTCTTCAAGTTATTAACGTTTTACACGCAATCGATGTTGAATTTGTTAAGATGAATAAGTTAACAGTCTAATAGTTCTTACTGGATAGGAGTGGTCGTCGACGGGGGAGAGATCATTAGAAATCAAAAGAGCAAATTCGAGGCTTATTTAAAGATAAGGTTATCTTCGGAATCATCCACGCGACGACGATAAAACGCGAAGTTCAAAGAGCTTGCAGACTTTTCAACGAACATTTCATTTACTCCCTTCGGTAGAAAATCGCGGTGCCACATTAAAATCTAATTAATACACCAAGATGCGCTGAAACCGATAATTATATAAAATACAACCCAGTCCCACCCCCCACCAACCGACGACTCGCAAGTTTGCCAGTTGCGTGTCGAAAACGATGGAAAAATGTTTCGATTGCCCGCGAAATTAACCGGGTTAGTCCAACGGGATTAACTATGGAAGCCAAGTCACTAACGTGTCTTTTTACGAAGCGATTGGCGATGCACCGGGCGATAAGACTATTTCATTTTCAAACGCTTAGTGCAAATGGATTTGATTGTTTACGAGGAGTTAACGCCTCATTCCCCATTAATCAAAGGCTACGTATAATAATCAACGAAGACAAACAATTTTTTGTACCGCCTCTTACTTCAACGAGAAATACTCTCGAGTTCTGACTTTTACGCGTTCTCGTTCACGGTATTGGCCATAACTTGGATTTTCTCATACTTTCAAAAAAAACTCAATTATGATCCTTTATTTACGATAGTAGGATCATAGAAAAATCAAATTTCACGATAAAGAGCTTTATTTCGTAAAAGAATTATATTCTCGAATATGGAAAAACCAGGACATAGAAAAACCTAAACTAACATTTAAAACAGAACATCAATACAATTTTTTCACATGTCAAATGGTGTGGAGCTACACAACAACCAAATTACAATTCGTTTTTATTGAGTATATGTTTTTCATTGTACAAAGCCGACAATTCAAAAATCTATTAAAATAGTCGTCCAAGTGCACGTGCTCGATTTTGTCCAACATCCAGCCGACTCGAGGGTTAATTTTAAGCAATGAGAAATAAAATGACTATCATAATTAGATGATTGTTTTAAAGAGGTAGGAATGACGGTGTCAGTTTTAATACTTGGTGTCCAATTATTCGTCGTCGTCGTTGTTATTTTTCGTCGTCGTCGTATAATAAAAGAGTTTTTTTAAAAATACGTTAGTGGTTTTTAATCAAACGAGTACCATTCTTACCCGTCAAACATGCCTTTGTATGGAATCGTCGGATTGTAATTAGGATCTGGCTGTCCACCCCGTTCGCCCCTATAGATCGGAAAAGCGAGCATTGATCGGACAATCGTTCGGCATATTCCAATCTTTCAAAACTAAATTGATTTCTGTGATTTTTCGTTCAGGATATCAAGAGTATATTAAACGTAATGATGTAGTCTTCGACATTGACAAAAACCTTCTGAAAATACTATCGCATCGCCGTTGTGACAAAACAAAATACCGAAAGGACTTATTTTGATATGCGAAGGTAACAAAATTTTCACCGAATGCAGTCTCTTTCGAATGCCTCTGCGTTACAACTTTTTCCAAAACGACCCTCTCAGCATAAACCCTTACAATGCCATAATATCTTTTCCTTACAGTATCGATATTATGTAGGGCACACCGATTTTCCCGCTACGTCGAAATCTAAAGTATGTTCCGCTATTTTGTGTAATGAATAGGGATTCATTCACAAGAAGCATCCTTGGTTTTCAGGCAGAGAGCCAAAATGCACCAAAGAAATCATTGTCGTTCCGTTTGATAGCGTTTTCCTTAATCGATTACACACAAGCATTTTCAGAGCGTTCGCGAATTATTCACAAATTTATTTCTATCTTCGCCAACTTGTAACCATTTGAACTCGATGTCAATAGAGGGCAAAATCAATAACCCAAAATTCTATACACAAAAGTTGTACATTTTGCGCGAGAATCGGGGACTATAAGACGAGTCACTGGGCTGCAAGCGTGAGAATGAAAATTCTTGTCGTCGTACGTTAATTGCGCTAACGTTCTGGAAATCGGAGTCAATGTAATCGAATTTCTTTAAATAAAGGTATTGTATTGTATATTTCGTTTTCCACGAAGTAACATACCTGTGATAACCGTAACGCGGCGGTTCTGCGGTCTTCGTTTAGGATTTCAAGCAAGGATCGTTTCCGGATTTTGTCGTCGAAATACTTGTAGTTAGACTTTACAATTTCCTAGCATTTCAAATTCCACATCGGTTTCGAAATTGGGTGCAACGACAGCGCAGCGCAATTTCAGTTTAAGAGAGAGCCGAGTGTATTCTTTTTGTAAAAAAGTGCAAAATTATTTGCGATTCATTTTCCGATATTTGACAAATGCATAACGTCTGCCAATGATTCGATGTTGATGCATCAGTGCCCGACACGTTTGCGAATTCAGCGAAGAATCGCGACGATAAACTATGTCTAAAATGATTAAATAATTTGTAGCCGGGGTTGTTTCTAAACCAAGACAACAAAGTAACGCAAAACGTCTATTTCCAATCCAAATCTTCGACGTTTATTATTTTTTAAATGTATAATACGACAATAATCGGCGTAGGATAGATATCATAGATCATGATTGGAAAGGAATACGATCAAATCGGCAAAAGCTCTTTTGGTTTAGTAATATTCATCGGCAGATCCCAAACAGAATGGATTCCTTCAACGAAATAACTCGTCTTCTGGCGAGTCTTCGATACAGCTTAGATTTTTTTTCGCTTGGTGTAAAATACGCGGCCTTCGTCAATTACTCGACTTACTATTGAATCGCAATCTTCTACACCCAAGTAATTCATTGCTCTCAATAATCTTCAAATGCGTCGTATGGGCTTTCATCGTCGAAATTTCCACGAATTAATTGAGCTAAGATTTTAAAAGCTCTTTGTGAAACGAATTTCAGTTTCTTCTCAAACAAGATATCACTGGCATCTCTATCGTCTGATTCAGCGCTACCTTGAGTTTCGGGAATTTACGGCGCAATCAAAGTACGGTATTTTATGACGAAGATCCTCGTCGAGAAATAAATTCTATGTTGGGAGTCGTTTCTAAATCGTACCGAATCATGATTGTTTCGAAAACAAATTATCACGTTAACGGGTCTTCTTTGGGGTGTGTTTTGAGATTCGGAATAATCATTGGCTTTTTAATTATTATTTATTATTGCCAACAAACTTACCCCAAATTAACCGAGTCGTACGGATCATTATATCGCGACTCTCAACGCTCTAGGGTCGACCCAAAAATCCTCAACGACTCTGGTATTTTAGCTCGTCCGTTAAAAGTGATGCAACGAAAGTACAATTAATATCAGGAAAATTGAAGGACAACTACTGACGTTTTAACTCACGGTGTGTGTTCTCTCCAGGATAATTGAATTCTTCTTCCGTTTGGTCGACGAAATTTTCGTTGCTCGACCGGCACGCACGTTCAAACCACGCTTTTTTTATCGACTCGATAACAAAGTGCTTCCAATAAACATTTTCTCGTAGCAAAAACAGTCTAGATTCTCGTATAATCACAAAATTTTCTGTGTGAACGAGATCAATTGACCTAATAGAACCGACTAAGGGAGTGGTGGCTGGGACAGATCCGGATCTGCACACTGTATCGTTAAAAAGTTATCCCAATGTTTGATCCTTTAAAAACGGCCGCAGTGCATCTAAAAATACGGCGTCTGGCGTGCCGTCCAATCATAAAGTATATTATCTTTATTACAAGTGGTGGCCAGATGGCCCCTAACGGCAAGATTTAAAAAACATTTCGAGACCTGAATGTTAAAAGGATGGTACGTTTGGTAATCGGAAACACTCCATTAAAGTCAGAGGGAAGTTCTTCGGCTAATAGTGGAACAAATCGTATTCTAGAGCACAAGCCAGTCGGTGCTGTCGGGCACAAACGAGGCTAATAAAACTACTATATTTTCTTGTCGTCGTTCGTGTATCGAATTTTCATTAAAATGTTGATGGACGTTTCGTGCATTCCGGTTGTTCGGAGTAAATGCCACGCAATTAAACATTACAATCTTCCATCCTACGTAATGCCCAAAGGGGGTTCTGTTCTCTAAAAACGTATCGGTCCATTTCCAATTTCCATAATGGTCGATAAAGATTAAATGATATTCGTCAGTGCAAGTATTCGAATAAATTAATTTAGGGTGTTGGTGATAGTTGACAAATCTCGGTAGAGTACATACAGTAGTCGCGACGGCAACCACTTGTACTGTTCGTAAAAATCGCGTTTATCGTATCGCGAACTCGCACAAAAGCTGATTGTGAATCAATATAGTACATCGGTAAAAAGAAATCGGTCTATGGCTCCAATCTAGCCTATCGTCGCCAATTGATATTTTAAAGCTTGTGCGCTTATAAGCCAAATTCCCGGTAGATTAAAAGTATCATTTTGCGAGGACAAACTCTTGTAATCTCTGTCGAGTTCAATCGGTGGTAACGCTTACAAAAGTAAATTGCCAAAGTAGTGGTTGTATTCGTAAAGTCGATTTTTATGCATAAACAAACTCGAACTAGCATATCTTGGAATTTCGAAAAATTTCGGTAGACTCGAACGGTGACAATAGATTGAAAATTCAACAATCGATCGAACTAGCTGATCTACAATGTGGTCGAGAGAGCGGGCTTGCACCTTGGCATAAATTCGGTCGAGATGGATTTCTTCGTCGTAGTCATCGTCGTCGTCTTCGGCAGACATTCCACCGACGACTAAATTCCTAAAACTCCGAAATAAAAAAGATATTTTACATGTCGTTTTCTAAACAATTTTTAGCTAAAGATTAAAACTTCTAAGGCTGCGATATGTTTTCGATAAAAATACGATCGCTAAATATCCAATACGGCTAATTTGCCAATCTATTCGAAAATAATTCAATTAATTCGAAGAAGAATCTTTTAAATTCCAGTTTTTCACAGCCGTAATAAAGCCACGTCGAAACAACGTCTCGCTCGAGACCAAATTCGGTTCTTCGCACGTGAGTAAATGGTCGATCAATCCTAAAGGAAGACGAGAAAATAATTCGTCGTGGATTCTAAAAACACAACCAGATCTGCTAGGGCCCGTTTGATTCGGAAATTGGGTTAGAAGTAAATCGGTCAGAATTCCATAACTCTTCGGCGCATTCGACAAATAATATCGTCGAGCGATTGTCTTCGGTATCTGCGGTTGTCTTCTGGCACTGGCATAAAATACCGATCCCTCGTCCAAGGACACGTGCGAAGATCATCGTCTGCTCCGTCAATTTGAAAAAAATCGACCGGCTTCTAACAGTTGAGAAAATCTTTAGCACTCAATCTATTTCCAAAAGTGCCTGTTTTTGCCCAAAAATTATCGAGGTGTGTATCGATAGGAGTGGCAGCGATGTCAGGACAAATGGATTAGAGTTTCCCTTTTTCATCTGCATTTCTGATCGTTTTGATTCATTCAAATTGTGAAAATAAGTAGTAATTCTTTCACACACTTAACCATTCTTTTCAGTATATTCGAACACTTGTCCATTTTTCAAATTAAACAATAGCAGCTGCATTTAAAAAATTAAACAAAAAAACAAAAATATTTGTTTTTTAAATCTTTAATACTCATGATTTTTTATAATAATAAAATCTAATCCTCATCTTTGCAACCATGAATTAATGTAAAAATTTCCACATATCATAATTTGAGTATCCCAAACGACTAAGATCTGATTTGAAAAAATTGATGTTTGCAAAATAAATGAAGTGTGTTCACTTTTGCTTTGTAATTTTTTCAATATATAGTTATAATATAGAATCTGAGTGTTTTTTCTTTTCCAATTAAAATATAACAGTTTTCAAGTCCAATCTGGTCAATATAATTTGAAATCTTTCATCTAATCTCATTTCATATTATCATTCATCTTCTCCGATGTCAGTGTCCTCAATATCCGCAGGCGCTTCATAGGGTTGTCTTCTTATGATGTTGATGATGCATGTAATTCCAAGGACACGTCAAAACGACCGCCCATTGATTGTTCGCTTCTTCAAAATGGTGAATAAGTCAAATGTTATGTCTAGTCTCCAGGGTCGATAAACCACCAATATCGGTTTGACCTGTAGAGTAGTTGTTCGAGATTTCCCTGTCGAAGTCCGACGTACTCTCGAAACGCAATGCTTGTAATCGGTAACCATGACATTCTTGGATAATGCTGTAGAAGTGGTTGAACGTGTTCCGGAATTGTTGCCAAGATCTAACGATAAATCCGGAGTGAAGGAAAGTGCTCTCAGTTTCGAGGGATCAAGATCATCGTCATCTTGCCAGGTAAACCTCCGACTCCCATCGCACCACGTTGCTGGGTGCCGAAATAAATTCATTGTTTTATATAACGGCACTCCGCATCCTCGAATGAGGTTGTAGTTTTCCAATCACACAGCTGACTAATTGTCCTTAACGAACGGAGTCCGGTGTGGGCCTTTCAGACAGTAATCGTACGCCAAATCCACAACGGGTCGGTGTAGAGTTTCAGCACGATATTGTGCTCACTCTTATCGATGCTAGCATCTCTGATTTCGGGCAGGGGCGGTCTATATGGTCATGTCGATAATCGTGATGCTTATTTTCAAAGAAAATGATGAGTGATCGACTGCCTCATCTCGGTCTATTGGTGTGGAATGCTCCATCAATTTATCGAAATCGTTATCAATCGTTCAAATTGTCCTCGCGTTCTTTTCTTGAAGATTGCCTAGTGAGAATATGGGAAGTTGCATGAGGTTTTAGGACTTTTTGCCCAACAAGGCTCCCGATTTTTATATTTTCCCATTGATTAAACCATGACGTCACGATTTATAGAATATCGTGACGACACGGAAAGTTGTGACGTAAACGATGAAGCGAAGTTATGACATCGTAAAACAACGATTAAAACGAAATGTGACGGCACGATTTAAGCCGATGCATATTTTGTGATTTAATAATCGTCTTGATTTGAAATGAAAAGTGACGTTTTCTTCCCAAAAAGTATAAAAGCAACGAGTACAGATAAGTTGATACATTTCGCTCAACGATTTTAAAAGAAAAAATTGATTTCAAAATTTTCAAGTGCGAGATGAGTGGGTGCTGCAGAGCGACACAATCGATCTTTAAAAAATTACGGAGCGAAAGGAAACGCCATCGTTTTAAATTTGCGGACTGAAGAGTTCTGAAACCAGCACTCGCGAATGGTGGAAAGCGAAAGGATGGTTATTGTAAGCCGGTTTGTTTGTCACGGAAGTGCTTTAAAGGAGAAATACTAGCTGGGAATTGGAAGTCGATCATTATCGATCAACCCAGCAAAAACAATAACATCGACAATCTACAGCTTTTGTCTCGAAAGGAGAATGTCGCGGAAATCGATTGCTAATAGAAAAAATCGTCGACCAATTACCGCAAACTGTTTAGATGACGACGAAAGTCAAGATTTTGAAGCGTTGCGCAAGAGGATTAAAGATTAGTCAAACTGCGATCAATCGCGTCCTATCAAAAAACAACCACACGCGAAAGGCAGGTCGACGGGAAAAGACATTAATTCACAAGCAAAAAAGAGCCGGAAGAGCTAGCTGCATTCAATCAACCAGCAATTGTGGTCGAGCTATTGTGTAGACACTGGAGTTACGAAGAATTCGACCAAGTCTATTATCAAGGCATCCAAAACACTTGGACTAGTCGTTGGGCATATTCAAAGAGGTTAGAAAAGTTCCAGGCCGTGTTTCGGCTAAATCAAAAGTCAATAGATTTTGGTATAGTTTCGAAAAAAGTCTAATAAATATATTTTCGAACAAGAAAGAAATTTACGATGTTTTTTTATTTGATCGTTAATTAGTTGTGACAGAAACTAAAACAAAGTATCTACAGTTTGTCAATATATTGAATAAACAGACATTAAAATGCTTCTCGCAACATGTCAATTCTGACATATGAGGGGATTCTCGATTTCGATTACTTGCACTTGATCTGTACCAGGGACAAATTTCCCATATATTTCATTAAACATGGGACAGGTGCAATTTTTCGGCCTAGTCTACAAAAACCGGCCTGCGTGCGAAGATTTGAGGGGTTATCTCAGCACTGTCAATAGCCTTGGTTGGATAATAAAAAACGGGATTTGTTCCTAGATTTCTTATTTTTTAAACTATAAACATGCCAATGTCATAATATAGGCGACACCCTTTTGGTGCGAATTTCCGTTTTTAAAGAAAACGTATTTTAATCCAAAATGTTGAATTCGTAATTTAATTAAAGGGCACAACTGCCATTCGTGAATGATTTTCCATCGAAGGAGGAATGCCAGAAATCCATTGGTTTTGAAGCAGCGCCAAAATTCATTCGGGCGTCTTAGGCGCGATTATAGGGATAATCTGCCATAGTTCAAAATTTCTGAGTAAGTGACATTCAAGTATTCTGCATAATGTTAAACCGACGTGTCGGGCATGATCGAAATGATCTCGTGGCCAATTTCACGCATTAGTTTATTAATGAAATAAGTTTACCTAGGGGAATCAACCTTTTTAATTTGGAGACGTTGGATCTGTATGACGGAATTCGTAGCACGTCTTCGCTTCCTCTGATGTTTTGCCATTGATTAAAGTGTTTCTTAAATTACGAGGTCCTGTATACAGTAACAAGAAATCGCCTTGCCTTGGAATAAACGTTTCCGATTATCGTGGCCAAAAAAATTAGTATCACAAAGGCAAATCTAAAAAGTGTTGAACGCCAGTAGTTTTATCGTCCCATTTATTTCGTGTACAAAAAGACTATGTTTCGAGATACGAATTTCCGGAGAATCGAATCGTTTGCATTGCTGGGAAGTTCACGGTGGATATTAAAAACGTTCTTTATAAAAGGTCGAAGCTAATAGCGTACTTTCTTCAACCACTTCGTCAATTTGTCTTCTTTGGGCATTTTTTTACCCGATTTTGCCGTGCCGGAATCTAATCTCAGCAGAGAATCGAAGCTATCCATTTCTCCTAGTTCTTTTTTTGCAATTGCTGTGATTACTATAAAAGCTCGATCACCGCTATATTAAATTACACATAATCGTAAACACCAAATCTTTAAAGGATCACCATGAACCGAATTGGAGGCGAGTTGACCACGTTCAAAAGAATCGGATTTGGTCTTATAAAATTATAGCCACCCGATACGAAAGAGAAATCCCAAAGCCAAAACGACCAGTATCGATCGTCCTTAATAAAGGCAATCAAGTAGATTTAGCCATTTCATTGGCGACGTCTTCATCGGTCAATCCATTGTTACCGAGATTCGTTAACCGAAACGACGATGCAAAAAACGCACGACGACCACGAAATCATTGCGTAATTATCCCGACGAGGCCGTATCACCGCTCATATCCTCCTACATCGTAGAGCAAAGTCTCGTGAGTTGTGTTGCGGATCGACGAGCTTTTAACTTTGAAAGCAGCGCACGATTATCAATAGTTTTTGATGATAGCAAATATTTTAACCACAGACGCATCGAATTCCGATTTTAAAAGAAACAAGGTGGCGATATTTTAATCCAAACTTTGATTTTTTTGCTAGGAATTGCATCGTTATAGTATCTTTTACTGATACTGGATTGTGAACCAATCTGCGGCTGTTTTTCCCCGCTTGAGTCTTTCGACCTCATTTGCAACATTTGACTGTAGGTGATCTTTGGCACGTGGCGTCAGACCCTAGACTCATTTTTAAAAGTCTCGTCGATAGATTATCTGAAATACGCCAATCGAATGAATCGTTATAAAAAAAAACAGCCTTTTACGAATGCGGCTAAAGGACCTATTTTCGATTTAGTAATTTGCTGGTTGAATTACGAAGCTAAAACAAGAATGCGTTCTGTTACCAAATCTCACGGGTGTCTTGAGTGCGCCGCACTTGCAAGACCTCTCGAAGCTTTGATGGCCATACGAAATTCAAAATACAAATGGGCTCGACGACTAGTAAAGGAAGCACATCTTAATTCGATGCTAGATAATGCCAAAGGAAAAACCAGGCTAATCGTCCACACGCTATCCTTGATCGGTCCTGATTGGTATGTGCCAAAATATCTTCGAGATGTATATCTCGATTAGGCGACGAGGACAAAAAGAGATCTCCGTTTTTAAGGAAAAATGACAATTGTTACCGGAATTCTTCGATCGAACCAACACACCACCATCTTGCTTATACATTGGTATCCGCTCAAAGTAAGAATTCGGACTAGAAACGAAATCGGTTACGTTCGATAACACCGTTATTTTCGTGACGGCATCGAGCCGCAAAAGTCGGTTTTTTCTCGTCTATCGATACGATGCGTCGGCTGGAAAGGTATGTCCGTTTGCCGTATCCCAAATATTTTCGTGCGAAGATTTTCGCGTCACTTTCGTCGAGGTAATTATTTGATGGGTGGGATCGATTAACGAGACAATCTTGGTTTTAAGGGCAAAAAATACGAATGTTTTGTATTTAAAAAACCGCCCGTTTACAAATGCCGACCAAGTGGCCCAAAAATCCCACTTGTTAAAACGGGTTGAAAACACACCACTTGCATACGAAGGAAATTATTCTGTGGCAATTTGGTCAGAGGGATAACTGCCACTTATATTTTCAACTTCCAAACGAAAGAATGGGCAACGGCTATTTCGACTTGGCATGACGGTGTAGTATGCTTCAAATTTTTAAAGATATAGACTCTATCGCCCACGATAAATACGTCATATCTTAGTGGATCAAGATTCTCTTCAGTTAAGCTTTCGACCGAAACGAGTATGAAACGATATTATTTGAATTCATCTTGCGAAAGAAAAGGAATAAGAATTGTACCATTCCCAAGGAGGATTGTATTCGTTTTAAGGCGATGAAAACTGCATCGGATCGCACACTTTTATTCGTGCATTACGGGACCATACGATCCCCTAAAGCAATATTGATGATGAAATCGAATACGTTTCTTTATTCGACAATAATCTTTCGTTGCTGATATTTTACCCAATAAATAGTGTATATATACCATATATTGCCAGGACTCTTGTCTATGTCGGCTTGCAAATTGATATCAATCGAGACATGTATTGTAAAGCGGGTCCAGGTCTCTGACCCCCCACCCATTCGACCTTCTAATATAGGGAGACTTTAGACGGAAAAATTGTTTTTGAATTAGCATAATCAATTCGATTTATTTACAATTAATCTCGTAACAATTTAATTCCTACTTTGGATTATTTAAACTGATCATCTTTTTGCATTTTCATATTGTACACATTTATCAAATCGATTATTCGGATTTGAAAGTTTGAGACTTAATAATCGAATAAATTGTGACCGAAAAAATGGAGTCTTCCAAAAAAGTATAAAAAATTTAAATTTTTAAGTGTTGTTTTGTTATTTTTAAAACACGATTTTTAAAAGAAAAAACTTGATTTCCAAATTTTAAAGTGCCCGATGAGTGGGTGCACAGCGACCATCGATCTTAAAAATTCTTACGCGCGAAGGGGAAAATGGAACCGTTTCAATAAGCCCATGGATTGTGGGATCGTTCGCCAAAAATCTAATAAACATTCTTCGAACACGAAAAGAAATGTTGTTGCGATTGTGTTCTTTTTGAAATTAAGATAATATAATTTATTTATTACATCAAACATTTTACACCAAATCGTAAACAATTATCTGTTTACATTATGGCCAAAAGGGACTTCTCTTCTTCTTGATTTAACTTATACCTTTTTAATTTCGTATTGGACACATTTATCGCAAAATTGTGAATCGAATTCGATGTATTTAATAAAATATCTAGAAATTTACGCCCACTTTGACGAAGGATTTATCGTTTGAATTGTGTATTAACCATTAAACGAAGGAACGAATAGTTGAAATTTGCGTTTGCCATCTTCGTCGGGATAGAAAATTTTATCGAGGAAATTTATCATTGGCATTCGACCACTGTTAGTGTCGTTTGTTTCAATCGTTCTCTTAAATTTGGATGAGCAAACGTCTCGTACACTTTTCCGAATGATTTAAATTATTCGTTCGAACACCAAAGCCATGCTACCGCATGTATTCAAGTCAGTTGCTTGGATTAAATAATTTAACGAAGCTTGAAATCGTTCGTCGAATATTTCGTACAGTGCGTGTTGTAGACCGGGTGATGGAAATGCAGGTTGCAGTTGACCGTGTTGTAGGAGATTAAAATCGATAATCTCGTCTTGAAGTTTGAGTTCCTCTATGTGAATAGAACACATCGACGGACGACGTGTCCCGATTTAGTCGAAACTTTTTTGTTGTTGGAATCTGGCCGAGAACGTAAGGCGCACATTTGAGAAGAAACGATTTGACTTAACGTACAAATAAATCTTTACTCGACAGTCGCTAGATTTCAACTAGAACCCATGCCTTTGATCATTGTCCATTAATGTCCATCCAAAAATTTCCCTGTGGTATTTATACATTTCGATAGATTTCCCAGGAAAAGTTCGAAGTGATTAAATCCTGTCCATGGAATTTGTACTCAGAATGATCAAATCGATCGGCTCTTTACTCATAGTCAATGCAGGATTAAATAAAGGATAGGTTTTTGAAGAGCTCTTCGCAAAAGCCACTCGAGCATTTTCTCGTATTTTGGTTCTATGTATATTCTTTCGACGATACCTCGATTGGGAAAATCCAACTTTTTCTGAAACGTGACCGATCCGATCTTGAGAAGAGACGTGATAGGTCGTAGTTTTGGCTCTTATTCGTCGTCGCCCGTTCATCGCAGACGACGACATCGTTTGCCGCGGAGCACAGCCCAGTTTGCATTAACCACGATTGAAGGAAGCGATCCATATTTATATTAGTAAAAATCATCGGTACAGAAATATGCACGTTTATGAATGGGCGGATCATAAGACACTTTCTGCAAAATTAACCAAGCAAAGTTTTGAATTGGGGAATGGAGAATCATTGAATTGATCGTTTCGGTCACGTCGGTGCCGCCCACCTACGTGCACGCCCTGCCCAATCTAAATGCTACTTCGTCTTAGTATTCGAAAAAGAAAAACTATCGCTGATATCCGGATCGTCGTTTCAAATAGTCTTAAAACTTCAATTCGGCATATGGCAACCCTCCATCGCAAAAGATTGACGATTGTCTCGACTTAGTAATTTGGCGTGGTCTTTGTACGTTTTCTTTCTTCTTCGGTTTTGTATTGGATTGGGCGTAAACAAAGTCTTGCGGCATTGGGCCGGCAAGAATCCATGGCTTCGATAGCTACCATCCCGAGCGAAAAGATATCGTAAGAATGATTCAACCACCGCGTTTCGTAACGATCGGCTAGAACCCCGTGATATCGCGATAGGAAAAGTGGTTACTTCTTCTTCACCTAAAAAAAAGGTCCGTCTTACTGGAATGCGAATCGAGGCACGTGAACGACTTGCTTTTCTTCTCGCAAGAACCCTCTCCGAAAACGAGTCGGGACAGACTACACATGGCACTTGAACACGTTGTTTATAATCCAAGAGTTGAAGTGGCTGATTGATTCTTCGTAGCGGTGTTGGTTCGTTAATGAAGATGCATTTGCGCAATCTATCAATCGAAACACGATAGTCCAACGATTTTTGTACGTGGATATTGTTCGCGATACGTCGAGATGATAGAGTCCTAAATTGTGGAGGAAGAGTTGCCGTAAATCTTGTTGGAGTAAAAGTTTTACCGGTACGGCTTCTTCGTGTTTATTCCAATGCCGATTCGTACGACCAGTGTGAGTCATCGTTAATTCTCTAACGAGCGTCAATGAGTAACGCTACATTTGGAATAAGTGTCAATAATGTTGACTCCCGAGTCATAAAAGCGGGCAAATTGACCGATGGGTTCGTCTGTTCATCTTCTCATTACTAATACTTCCTTACACCGACCTCGAGAGAAACTGTCCAAATTTTTAACTCCGTATATTTTACCGGAATAGCTTTTTAGGATTGGCATACAAAGAGTTTTGTTGACAGTTCGGCCCATCTTCAAAGATTCGACTTCGCCAAATGATCCCGACGATACGACAGTAAATGTAGTCCATTGATCAAAACGCTAGAAAGTTTATCCTGTCATCTAGTATCGCACGATACCGACATGTTCTCGGTTTGGATAGAAACTTTGTTGTTGGCCGGTTCACTGCTTGAGTAGATTGCCCGATCGGATTTCACAGGAAAAACTGGTATTTTTTCTCTTTTCTCAGAGTGAAAATGAGCGGGTCGCGATCGATGTTTGGATTTCCTTTCGGTGTACACACTTCGTTTCTTTTCTTGCTTACGGAATCCATGCTGCAACCTTCCGATGACGATTGTCGATGATGATAATGTGATGGCGGAATGAGAATATCAGTAATGGGGAGAGGGTCAATACTTCGCTCAATATTTTCTCTCTTCATCGGTGCTAATAAATGGAAAGAAAGGAACAGCGATTTATATATTCTTTTCTTCGAAGTCGAGGACTTACTTAATGGATTACGGGTTGGTAATCTGAATCCAATTTCTCAAACGGGTCAGAAGAAAATCTTGCCAATAACACACAACGGTCTACGATCGTTGCATTCGATTCAGCAGACGAGAACGACGAAGTCAGCTTTTTTATCCAGAGCGTTTCCTCGTTCAGAAAAAAAGACACGGTACAACAATACATTTTTAACGTTATGATTTAACTTTCTTTGGCACTATCGATATTGAGTAGTTTAACGTCGGTGCTGTGGCGTCTAGATTATAGCGTTCTCTATCATCGGGGTCTAGCTTGTAGACCGATTTGTTCGCGAATAAAATCATCAACGACGGCCTTCGATCGCGATCTTTTATTGAATCCCTCTTTGAAACTTTGTAGAAGATCAGACTGTTGATGCCATCTTAATTTCGAATTTTCCTGGTTCGAGCACGATCTAACTCTTCGATTAATCTTTCGCAATTGTTAGAAGCATCTACGAATTCTCTTTCAAAATGCGATATGATTGAGGGAATCGTGGTTTTATGATATTTTTTTCACGATTCCTATGATCGTTCGGCGGTGCGAGGAACGCAACAGCGCTTCGACAGCGTATCCGTCTTTATTTTCTTCTTTTCAAATTCCGATGCAATGTTTCTCTTCTTCTTCGGCATGGTTCGCAACTTAGAAGGACAATATGGGTGCCGCGCGTTTCTGGCGCCTGCATCATGTTGACACAAGTTCATGTGTTCCAAAAAGTATAAAAGCACGAGTACAGATCAGTTGATGACATTAGACTCTCAAAGATTTTTAAAGAAAAAATTGATTTCAAAATTGTAAAGTGCCGAGATGACGAGATGAGTGGGTGCAGAGGAACCATCCGATCTTTAAAAATTACGGAGCGAAGGAAGGAAAAGCATCGTTTTAATTTGCGGCTGCGGACAGGAAGAGTTCTGAAACCAGCACTCGCGAATGGTGGAAAGCGAAAGGATGTTTATGTAAGCCGGTTTGTTGTACGAGTGCTTTAAAGGAGAAATACTAGCTGGAATGGAAGTCGACCATATCGATCGACTAACCCAGCAAACAATCACTCGAAAATCTACAGTTTTGTCTCGAAAAGAGAATGTCGCGAAATCGATTGCTAATAGAAAAAAGCGTTTCGACCAATTACCGCAAACTGTTTAGATGACGACGAAAGGCAAGATTTTGAAAGCGTTGGTGCTTGCGCAAGAGGATTAAGATTAGTACTCATGCGACTATTCGCGTTCATATCAAAAAAACAACCACACGCGAAAAGCAGGTCGACGGGAAAAGACATATTTTCACCAGCCAAAAAGAGCCGGAAGAGCTAGCTGCATTCAATCAACCAGCAGTTGTGGTCCGAGCTATTTGTTTAGACACTGGAGTTACCGAAGAATTCCCAAGTCTATATCAAGCATCAAAAACACTTGGAATAGTCGTTGGGCATATTCAAAGATTGTTAGAAAAGTTCCAGGCCGTGTTTCGGCCTAAATCCAAAGTCAATGGATTTTGGTTTATAAGTTTCGAAAAAATCTAATAAATATAATTTCGAACAAGAAAAGAAAATTGTTACGATGGTTTTTTTGTATTTGATCGTTAATTAGGTTGTGAAGAAACTTTAAAACAAAGTACTCTACAGCTTGTCAATAGTATTTCATTAAAAAGTACACTAAAAATGTTCTCGCAACATGTCAATTTGAATATGAGGTGTGATCGACTAGATACTGCACTGATCTGTAAAACAGTGACAAAATTTCCAATATATTTCATGAGGATTAAAGACATGGACCAGGTTGCAATTTTCTCGGCTAGTTCCTACAAAGCCGGCCTGCCGTGCGAGATTTGAGGGGTTATCTTCAGCACTGTACAATTAGCATTGGTATAGGATTAATTAAAACGGGACTCTATTTCCTGAGTTCTTCTTTTTAAACATATTAAAACATACAATGGCATAAATGGCGACACCCTTTGGTGCGAATTTTCCGTTTAAATGAGAAACGTATATCTAATCCAAAATGTTGAAAGTAATTAAGGGCACGAAACTGACATCGTGAACGATTTTCAATCGAAGGAAAGGAAGGCAGAAATCCAAGTGGTTTGAAGCAGCGCCAAAAAATCATCGGGGCCGCCATAGGCGCGATATGAGGATAATATGCCACCTAGTTCAAAATTTATGAGTAATTTCATTCAAAGTATTCTGAATAAGTTAAACCGACGTGTCGGTGATCGAAATGAATGATCTCGTTGCACTTCCGCAGTCGGTTATTAATGAATAAGTTTACTAGGGGAATCACCTTTTTTTTTAATTTGGAAGAGTTTTTATCTGTATGCGACTCGTAGAACGTCTTCGTTCCTCTGATTTTGCATTGCTTCAAGTGTTTCTTAAAAATTACGAGGACCTGTATACAGAGTAACAAGAAATCGCCTTGGACTAAACTGTTTCCGATAATCGGGCCAAAAAAATGTATAACAAAGCAAATCTAAAGTGTGAAAGCCAGTAGGTTATCGTCCCATTTAATTTTAGTGTAAAAAAAAGACTAATTTCCGAGATCGAATTTATCCGGGAATCGAATTCGTTGAATGCTGGGAGATTCCACCGGTGGATAAATTAAAAACGTCTTCTTTTATAAAAGGTCTAGCTAATAGAGTAACTTTCTTAAAACAACTTCGTCAATCTGTCTTCTGTTGGAATTTTATCCCGATTTGCCGCCCCCGCCGGAGCAATCTAATCTCAGCAGCGAATCGAAGCCATCCATTTCTCCTAGGTCTTTGTTGCAATTGCTGATACTATAAAGCCGATCACCGCTAATATTAAATTACAAATAATCGTAACACCAAATCTTGAAAGGATCACCATGAAACGAACGCAATCTGAGGCGAGTTGACCACGTTCAAAAGCATCGGATTTGGTCTTATAAAATTATAGCACCCGAGGAAGAAAGAGAAAATCCAAAGCAAACGACCAGTATCGATCGGCCTTAATAAAGGCAATCAAGTAGATTTAGCCATTTCATCGGCGACGTCTTCATCGGTCAATCCATTTTTACCGAGATCGGTAACCGAAACGGACGATGCAAAAAACGACGACGACCACGAAATCAATTGGAGTAGTAATTATCCGACGAGGCAGTCTCACCGCTCATATCCTACTTTACATCGCTAGATGCAAAAATGGATCGTGAGTAGTTGTTGTGCTTGCGGATCGACGATGTTTTAACTTTGAAAGGCCAGCGCACGATATCACTAGTTGAATCGCAAATATTTGTAACCAAAGACGATCTATTCCGTTTTAAAAGAACAAGGTGGCGATATTTTTGTACAAACTTTGATTTTTGACTAGAATGCATCGTTTATCGTATCTTATTTTACTGCTCCTGGATTGTGCATCTGCGCACCTCGCCCCATTCATCCCCTTCTCCTTTCCACTCACACTAAACTCCATCTCCCCTCCCCCCTACTTCTTCCTGTCTAATCTTCGTCTCGTCGTCATTCCCACACGACACCCTTCTATTGTTTTCCCCAATGTTCTTCTTCTAAACTTCATTTTTTTCACCTATCCACTTCTCTCACCCAACCATTTTCATTCTGCTTTCCCTTCTTTCTCCCCCTCCCCTTGTCCTTTTCCTTTTTCTCCACCCTTCACATCCTCTGTCCTCTCCCTTGATTGCTGCGCTCCCTACCATCCTCCTCCTTTTCCTTCAGGGTTTTTGAAAGATGGCTTTTCGACCTCACTTGCTTGTAAAATTGACTTTCTTTAGGTGATGCTTTGACAAGTGGCTTCAGACCTCGACTCATTTAAAAGTATAGTCAGACGAGGAGATTATCTGAACAAATACGACAATCAGAGATGAATCGTCTATCAGCATTTACGAATGCGGCCCGAAAGAGCTTGAAGAACTAGGAAGACTGGTTTTACTGGGTATCAGGAAGCGGGAGGTGAAAAGTACCGGATTCGTACAGAGCAACCCACAAAACAAGAAGGAAGGAATGAGGAAAAACAAGTAAACAGACCGGGTTCCTGGTCGACTGCCTGTTTTCCTGTCGTCTTCTCCTCGCGGAGAGGAAATTTGACGATCACCTAAACAGGTTACCTTTTTGGCCGCGTCTGGGTCCCGGCCCCCCGACGAGACAAGGGACTCCCCAACGACCCGAAGAGAGCAGACAGACGGGAGCGTCACCGGGATAGTTAAAGCAGCGAAGAAACGCGCTCAAGATACTACGAAAAAAACGGGTGTAGAGTAAGAAGACCGGAATCAGGAGTCAGCAACTAGAAAGTGAGTTAAGGCGCCGAGTGTCGGCACTCGTCGACCTTGCATAGAAGAGGAAAGAAACCAGAATGAAGACAAAAGACTAGAAGAGATAAACCTACGCCACCTCGTACCACCAGGGACAAGAAACTCCGGGAATCCGCAGAGTCTCGGACTGGCCGCTACCGGGGCGTAAATACAACGCATGCCGGAGAGACTCCGAGGAGCGGAGAGTAGAGTGACTCGCTAGCGAAGCAGTCCCTTCCTTCCCTTAATTGACTTACCACCCACTTCGCTGACTGAGTTAAACAAATACTCTCCCTGGATCCGATATGCAGTTTGGTTGAAGGAAAAAAGAAAGACCAGGGAGATATGAAAGAACCGGAGTCGATTAGATCCACAAAAAAAACACACATATTGCTTTTTTAAATCGCCGTCTTCCGATTAACCGTTTAAGAATTCGAGTAGAAGAAAAGAAATCGGTTACGTTGCGATAACACAGGGTTATGTTTTTCTAGTGACGGCAATAGAAGTCCGCACTAAAACATGGAGGTGTCCCTAGTTTGGGCGCTCGTGGGTATAGTGCAGAGAGATGAAGATTGAACCGGACGGAGGGGAAAGGTGGATCGTAGGGTGTATCGGATACCAAATTAGTGTAGTCGCGAACGAAAGATGTTGAGTACCACGGGAGTCGATGGTAATTTTATTTGTTTGAACGTAACGGGGGCGGGGAGTCGAGAAAACATAGAACGTAAACACAAGACGCCCTTTTTTTTTCGTGGCTTAGGTTAGAAAAGTACATGTGTGGCATTTAATAAGAATGAACGAAGTTTTAAAATGGAAAAACCGGTTGCAAAATATAACACAACTCGTTTTAATTTTATAAAAACGTGTTTTGTTGAACACACCACTTGCAATTACGAAGGAAAATTATTCTGTTGGCTATTTGGTCAGACTGGCTTAAAGCCACTTATATTTCACTTCAAAACGAAAGAATGGGCAACGGCTATTTCGACTTGGCACTGACGGTATGCTTCAAATTTTTAAGATATAGACTCTATCTGCCACGATAACTACGTCATATCTCTAGTGGATCAAGATCTCTTCATTTTAGATATTCACGAAAGATCATGAAACGATATATTTGAATATCTTGCGAAAGATTGTTACCATTCCAAGGAGGATTGTATCGTTATAATGTCGATGATGAAAAACCGCACGATCGACACACTTTTATTCGTGCATCGGGACAATACGTACACGAAAGCAATATTTTGACGATGAAAATCGAATACGTTTCTTATTCGACAATAATTGTTCGTTGCGGATTTTAAACAATAGATGTTGTATCTATACCATATATGCCAGACTCTTGTATCATGTCGGCTTGCAAAATGATATCAATCGAGGACATGTATTGTAAAGCGGGTCCTCTGACCCCGCACCATCGACCTTCTAATATCAGGAGACTTTAAGACGAAAAAAACTTGTTTTTGAATAGCCATAATTCATATTATTTATTACAATTTATCGTCACAATGTTAATCCTACTTTGTATACGTTACTTATAATATTTTGCATTTTCATATTGTACACATTTATCAAATCCGAATGCGATGATGAAATTTTGAGACTTACTAATCGAATATATAACTGTTGACGAAAAAATGGACGTCTTCCAAAAAAGTATAAAAACCTCGAGAGTACACGCAGTTATGACCTAGCTCAACGATTTTTTTAAAGAAAAACTTGATTTCCAAATTTTAAAGTGACGAGGATGAGTGGGTTTGCACAGCGAACCATCGATCTTTAAAAATTACGGAGCAGAAGGGAAAATGGAAACCGTGTAAAATTTGCGGTCTGGAAAGAGTTCGAAACAAGGATACTCACGTGGATTGGATAGGCCTCATTATTACCGTTCTGACTGGAGGAGCGAAAAGAATTTTCGAGTACACCGTTTTGTCTACGAGTGATTTAAAGGAGAAATACAGCAGGAATGGAATCGATCATACAGGGACAATCCAGCAAACAATCACATCGACATCTACAACTTTTGTCTCGAAAAGAAAATGTAGCGAAATCCGATCACAAATAGAAAAGATGCGTCGCCCGATTACCCAATCTGTTTAGATGACGACGACGAAAGACAGACTCATAAGCGTTAGTGCATGAGCAAGAGCACTAAAGATTCTTATGATGTGTATATTCGCGTCGTATCAAAAAAAACAATCACACGCAACAAAGGCAGGTCGACGAGAAAAGGGTATTTCACCAGCTGCAAAGAGCCGGGACAGCTAGCTGCATTCAATCACACAGCAATTCGGTTCGAGCTATCCTGTATTGACTCTGGGATTAGCGAAGATTTTGCAAGCATATCACAAGCCGCAAAAAAACTTAGAATAAACTCTGGTTATATTTCAGATATTGTTAAAAAGTTCCAAGCCGTTGTTTCGCTAAAATCAAAAACGAATGGATTTTGGTATCGTTTCGAAAAAATCGAATTAAACATTCTTTGAAAACAAGAAAAGAAAATTGGTTGCGATTGTTATTTTTGGACTAACATAATATATTAGTATTTACAATTCAACATTTTACACAAATCGTCAACAATTTAATCGTAAATTTGGCAAAGGTGACTTTCTTATTCTTGATTTAACTACACCTTTTTGAATTTCGTATTTACACATTTCGCAAAATGTGAATCGAATTTCGAGGTATTTTAATAAAATACTAGAAATTTACGCCCCCACTTGACGAAGGAGATTTATCGTTGAAATTGTGAATTACAATTTAAACGAAGGCACGAATAATGAAATTTTGCGTTTGTCTCTTGTACGGGATAAGAAAATTTTTATCGAGGAAATTATCATTGCATCGACAATGTTAAGTTTCGTGTTTTAATATCGTTCTCTTAAATTGGATGAGGAATCGACTACGGACAATTTTCCCGAATATTTAAAGTATTCGTCGAAAAAACCCAAAGCCACGCTACCGCCTGGCTTCCAAGTCAGTCTGCTATGGATTAAATAATTGAACGAAGCTTGACATCGTTCGTCGAAATTCCGCTCACAGTGACGTTTGTAGCAACGGTTGATGAGAAATGCAGTACAGTTTGACCCGTGTTTGTAGGAGATCTAAATCGATCATATCGTCTTGAAGTTTTGACCTCGATGGTGAATAGGAAAACATCCGACGACGAGTGTCGATTTAGTCGAAACTTTTGTTGACGTGTTGGATCTGGCGGCAAAGTAATTGACGCAACATTTTGAGAAGAACGGATCGAAAACGAATTATTGACTACGTAAAATACAATCTTAGCTCGACCGTCACTAGATTCAAATAGGACCCACTGCCTTTGACTCATCTTGAACCGATTATGTCCATCCAAAAATTCCATGTGGTATTATACATTCGATAGATTTTCCAGGAAAAGTCGAAGTGATTAAATCATGTTCCATGGAATTTTGTACTAAGAATGATAAATCGATCGGCTCTCTTTACCAGTCAATGCAGGAATTAAATAAAGGATAGTTGGAAGAGCTCTTCGCAAACAGCCACCGAGCATGTTCTCGTTTTTGGTTCTATGTATATTCTTTCGACGATACCTCGATTGGGAAAATCCAACTTTTTCTGAAAAGTGACGATCCGATTTGAGAAGACGGAGGTCGTCGTTGCTTTCTTAGTCGTCGCCGTCATCGAAGACGACGACATCGTTGCGCGGCACCACAGCCAAGTTGCCATTAACCACGATTGAAGGAAGCGATCCATCTTCATATTAGTAAAAATCATCGGTACCGAAATCATGCACGTGTATTGATGGCGATGGGCTGATCATAAGACACTTTCTGCAAGATATAAACAAGCCAAGTTTCTGAATTGCGGAATAGGATGAATCATTGACTTGATCGTTTCGGTCACGTCGGTGCCGAATCGTGCGCGGCCCAATCTAAATCGAGACTTCGTCTTCGTATTCGAAAAAACTCTCGATGATATCCGGATCGTCGTTCAAATACGTCTGAAAAATTCCAATTCGGATGCTGCACAACATCCTCGCAATGACGATGTATCGACTTAGTAATTTGGCGTTGGTCTTGGTACGTTTTCTTTCGTCTCGGGTTTCGTATTGGATTTGGGCGTAACTAAATTCTTTGACATTGGCCAGGCAAGAATCCCATTGGATTTCGATGGCTACCATCCCGAGCGAAAAATATAGTAAGAAAGAATGTTCAAACCATCGCGTTTCGTAACGATCGGCTAGAACCACGCTGATATCCGCGATAAGGAAAAGTGGTTAACTTCTTCTTAACCTAAAAAAAGTTCGTCTTCGTTTGTACTGGCTGGAATACGAGCACGATGAATCGACTGCTTTTTCTTCTCGGCAAAGAACCGGGAGAAACGAGTTCTGACAGGACTACGCATGGCAATTGAACACGTTTTTCTAATCCAATAGTTTAAGTGGCTGATGATCTTCGTCGTCGGGTGCGTTCGTTAAATGAAGATGCATTGCCGAAATCTATCAATCGAAAACGATTAGTCAACGATGTACGTGGATATGGTTCGATTGATACGTCGAGATGATTAGAGTCCTAACTGTGGAGAAAATTGTTAGTGCCGACTAATCTCTGTTGGAGTAAAATTTTACCGGTACGGCTTCTTCGTGTTTATTCCAATGCCGATTCGTACGACCAGTGTGAGTCATCGTTAATTCTCTAACGAGCGTCAATGAGTAACGCGATTGGCAGAAGTGGGCAAATGTTTGCTCCGAGTAAAAGCGGTGCTGCAAATTGACCCGATGGGTCTCTTGATTCAATCTTCTTCATTACTAATACTTTCCTTGACACCGGACCGTCGAAGAATGCCAAATTTTAATCCGTATATTTTACGGAGAGCTTTTTTAGGATTGGCCATACAAAAGAGTTTTTTTGACAGTTCGGCCATCTTTCAAAGATTGGATCGCCAAATGATCCCCGACGTACGAAAATTTAAATGTAGTCCATGGATCAAAACGCTAGTAGAAAGTTATCTTGTCCTCTAGTATCGCCCGATAACCGAACTGTTGGTTCGGTTTTCGATAGAAACTGTGTTGCCCGCCGGTCACTTGCTGAGCTTAAGATTGCCTGATCGGTTCACCGGAACTTGTTATTTCTCTTCGCGTGAATGAGCGGTCGCGACTGAGAATCGATTGTTTGGATTCTTTTCGGTTTGTAGACACTTCGTTTCATTTTCTTGCTTACGGCATCCATGCTGCAGCTTCCGATGACGATTTATGTGTCGATGATGATAATGGGATGGCGGAATGAGAATATCCGTAATGGGGTCTAATATTCGCTAAATATTTTTCTCTTCATCGGTGCTAATACAATGGAAAAGAAGGCACAAAGCGCATTTATATTCTTTTTCTTTTCTTTCGAAGTCGAGGACTTAATGGAATTCCGGTAATCTGAATCCAATTTCTCAAAACCGGTGCTGTTCAGAAGAAAATCTTGCCAATAACACACACAGCGTCCGACGATGCGTTGCATCGATTCAGCCGCGAAGGAAGACGGAGTCAGCTTTTATATAGAGCGTTCCGCGCTTCAGAAAAAGACACGGTACCCAACAATCCTTTTTCACGTGATGAAAACTATTCTTTGGCACTATCGGATATTGAGTAGGTTAACGTCGAGTCTGTGGCCGTCTAGATTGTAGCGTTGTCTATCATCGGGGTCTATCTGTAGGACGATTTGTTCGCCGAATAAAATCATCATCACGACGCTCGAGCGCGATCTTTTATCGAAACCTCTTTGAAACTTGTGAGTAGAGATCCATATGTTGCTGCCATTTAATTTCGAAGTTTCGCGTCGAGCACGATCTAACTCTTCGATTAATCTTTCGCAATTGTTAGAAGCATCTACGAATTCTCTTCAAAATTGAGATCTGTTAGGAATCGTGGTTGTGGGTTTTTATGATATTTTGTCCCGATTCCCGTGAATCGTTGGCGGTGGTCGAGAACGCAACAGCGCTTAGACAGAGTTATCCGTCACTTTATTTTCGCTCTTTTCAAATTCGATTGCAATTTTTCCTTCTTCTTCGAATTCGGGTCGCTAGAAGTTGTGACCAATGATGGTGGCCGAGGTTTGCGCTGATATTGGACACAATTCATTGTGTTCCAAAAGAACGAGCGATACAATATCAAATGCGCTATTGCACTTCGAAAGTAGCCGGTAATATCGGGTTGATCATAAAATAAATTCGTTAATTTTCTCATTCGAGTCCTCTGCGTAGAGTTTACTTGCCGTCTCGAAACACGATTGTATTCCTCATCATCGACCCACTATCGGATAACAGCCCGCCATCATCATCATTCTGTCGTGTCTTACTCCTTTCTTATTTTGTTCTTATTGGATTCGATTTGGAAAACTGTATCTGACGACGACGAAGCCGTATACCAGATCGATCTAATGAGATCTCGAATAAAAATCTGAAGCTTACCTTGCGAATAAGAATATGAGAGAATTGAACGAGTATCTTGAAAATAAGCGGGTTTAGGGTGGATGCACCGATCGCCATGACTTGTTCCTCCAGCCCTCGTTCAAACATCGTCTGGGTTTGAATGAAAATTTCACTCGTACTCTCGTTAGAATGCCTCGACAAACCGGATACATTTCAAATATTCTTCGTTAAATCTAAGAAAGAAACGTTCTCTTAATAAAAAAAGTTGTATCGATACCTGCGATTTAAATTCTTTCAAAAATCTTTTTGGTTACTTCTTGTTTTTTTGCCTGCACGTTTTGCATTAGCCGTCTGCAGTTTGAAAACATGATTCGACGTCATATTTGCCGTTCGGAATTAAATTAAATTTACAATTAAATTTGATCATTAATATGAACGGTTAAAAAAATGAAATTTATCGTGATTATTTTTGTCGTGTGCTTATTTCGATATTACGCCTTCGCAAAATATAAAAAATCAAGCCGGGGGTGTGTTACTATCTTCTAGTCATATAGTCTTCGTGGACGATTCGAAAAATATCAACGTTCGACCTCTTGGAATATCATTTACACGATTAAAATTCCAACGCGAACATCCGAAACTGACGCTTGCGCACACGAGCGTCAACGACAGTCTTTAACGACAAATAGAACAAAGGAGTTCAGATTGAAAACTTCATTCGATGTCAAGACGACGATAAGAAATGGATCATCGGCTTGTTTCCAAATAAGAGGTTACTTGAGATGTTTTTGATATCAATTGCCCCTCTGGCAATTTTGTAACGATTTTTAGTAAACAATTCGATATTCGGTGTTATTTAACTCTAACGCCGTAGCGGGTTGCAGCTCGATCCCAAAGATCCAAATTATCATCGACAAAGAAAATGACGACGACGACGCCGCCGAAAACGATGACAATTTAAACGACCACCTGTTCGAAACCGTTTTAGGAAATGCAGAACACACGATGTTAGACTTGTCCGGTTCCACGATGATCAAATGCACGTTGCCGTTAGACGCCGAAGGCATATTAGATCCGGTATTAAATTTTTAAACGTGCCGGTGTGTTGTGGGCCAAACGATCCCCAGAATGCCGTTCCTTTTTGGAAATAGAGAAGAAAAAGAAGGGGTTCAAACCTTTACATAACTCTGACAAAAGATGATGATGTGGAGAGAAGACGACGAAGCACGACGATAATATCGACGAAAAAGTAGACGTTAGCTCTGAATCATACAGGACTTCCTTCACCAATTGAAATATCGACTCGATAACAAGGTTCGATGGTCAATTGAACCCAGCCACCTCAAGAGCCTTTATTACTTCGATTCAAAAGAAAACGATATTAATGTTCCATTTTAGCATTGACTTAATGGCGTGGTATTATTCCAATTTTACAAATTTCTATTAAAGTCTACCATAATAAAATTTCACATGGCTGCTGCCGAGTTTTTTAGCTATTCTTCGTATTCGTCGCATACTCTATGGAAACATGTTAATCGAACGATTGTTCTGAGAAGACGTGTTCGGCGTTCCAATCGAATTCTCAGTTCTGATTCCACATATTGCGAACAAAACGCCGATTTGACAAACATTGAACATGAACAATGTTCGTAAATAGTTCTTGTAAAGATGGAGTCCGATGCAAATTGAAATGTCTCAGAACTGATCGACGGTCAAACTTGGATCTTTTTCTTGATCTTCGAATTTGAAAGAGAATCGGAAAGCGAAGTGAGAATACTGATCACGTCGGCCGCAAATTTCAATCGGACGATACGGCCAATGAGAAAAAATTGTTCGGCGTGTACGAGGAGTTTATAAACGCGGCGGAATTGGGATTTGTCGAAGCTGATTTTCCCTGTTTCATTCGGTGAATAATGACACAGAACGCACTCCGTTATATATTGAAAGAGTGAAAATGGTTATCGTCGGTGACACTCATGATTTTTCTTCCGAAACAATCGACGATCAAAGTATTTAAAAGAAGAGAAAGAAAACGACACGCAAACACTGTATTTTCAAATAATATCGGTGCATCGTAAATAACACAATGTGAATTGCTCACGACAATAGGAAGTGGGAAATACTTCCATTATGGTTGGCTCCCCAATGAACGTATATCTGATCAAATGGAAGAAAATGGATTACAGACGACAACGATAATCGTTCTATCGTGGTCGATGGAAAGAGATCATCATCCTTGGAAAGAAATGCTGACGTAAAAACTTAAGTTACATTTATCGCGTTGATCAAAGACTAATAACAAAAACTTATCGAATCGTCTTTGACCTCACCTTTCGTTGCCTTGTCAGGAGACTCAAACGGAGGAAAAAGGACGTTGAGTCCGAGAGAATGATGATGATGCTGATGATGATGGAGGATGATGAGAAGTTCATATCGACTTGACAATGGTCAGGAGAGTATCGTAATCAAATGAACTACCAGCGTTACAACCGGAGAGCGTTGTCGAAATCAAATTCATGATGGACGACGACGACGAAACTTTTTGGGTGTAATGGAATGACGTCAGCAGACTCCTATTAACACTTCATAAAAGTTTTCGATTCAATTCAAATCGATAAAATCCAAACTTTACCGCTCGAGATTGAGTGTTGTCCGCTGCAGAACAGTAAACTTAAATCCCGGCCTCACAACGGTGTCGTCCCATTAGACGAGATTCTATCTAAGCGTAGTGGGGACCCTTTTACACGTCGTATCTGCGCAGCAGACTATGATTAATCTACAAGAAATAGTCGTTGACGTGAAACGAAAGGATAATACGAATTTTTTTCTCGATTCTAATACTCTGTCAAAGATTTCTTTTTTTCGTCAACTTTTTATCGACTGCTTTTATTTACGTGTAAAAATGCTCTTTCTCTAGGAGGCAGTGAGTCGTAGCCGCATTCTTGCCAAAACTACCGGTAATACAATTCCCACACGAAAAGATATTGAATAAAATTTGGTAATATTATAGCGACGTTATGGGCCTAATAGAAAAACAGAGAATGTTCCGAGTATACCCCATCTGAATAACACCACCACCTGTCGCTCCCCAAATATTTAGGATGGGTTTGGAGGGAAAAATATCGCGTCGATTTGCATTGGAATATTCTAGCGATAATACTAAGAGTCGAATGTTCGATCTCAGCAAGACGTGGATCTGTGGATGTCAAATTAAGCGATTTACTACGCCTTCTGACTCTAGCAGGTTGCTATGGAGAATTGAAGAATGGAATAAAATGAATGGCAGAGATATTTTCGTTTGGCGTCAAGAGGACAAGCTTTATCTGGGGTTTTGACGTACCAAACCTCTCTAATCATCCGTATTTCGAATTACTATTTCGATCCCTTCGGCGAATATGTACAGCTTTGAACGACGACGAAGGACACGGTAGAAACATCAGATCCGTTGAAGATATTAACGAATTGAAAGTTTGTGTTCAAGAAGCTCTCAAATGTTTGAATCGATCAAGATCGTCGTGAGATCGACTTGCCCGTTTCCATTACATCAACGCCCAAATATCACGATCCTTCGTCTTCTTGTTGGTTAGATTATAACTTTTTATACCGCTCTTTCTCTTTGTTGCTCTTTTTTCATCAAAGAAGCCTACAACGGTTATCGAGATGCCTACGAATGATCGAAATAGCGAAAACGAAGAAGAAAAAGACACTGGTCAAAACCCAATTAGCCAAGATGTGTTTTACAAATTCCATTTTAATACCACTCACTTAAACGATATGCTTTTTTTCGAAAAGAAAAGAGTTTCAATCCTCTTTCGATTTCGTTAAGATCATTTCATACTGGACTAAATCGAAAAATGTCTCGTATCAGTAAATACCGCATGCACGCTCTCCTACCAAAGATTCGAAGGGTACGAAAAAACCGTCATCGTCTACGCCAATGAATTATCAACCCTCACTTTAACGATTATTAAAAACAAAGGGTTGATTCCTGACTGCTAATAAACTTCTACGGAAATTCCCCAGCTGACAAAGAATAAAACCGTTAATTTTGTTTTATTTTCAAACGACGACATAACGGGCGACGAAAACGATATCAAAAGACAAATTGGAACTTGAAAATGTTCTCGCTAGTTTTTCATATTTGCCTCGAATGAAGTACGTTTCCTAAACTAAAACGAATCGATTCGAATGACGACACCGACGACGACGACAACTTTGGAACATTTCTATTCTATCGTTTTTATTTCAAGTACTTGCTCTTTTTGTAATTGCGATTATTAAGTTTCTAATCTTATTAATGTTTTTGCATTATTTTATCCAATCCAACCGCAAACATGTCTTGCGTTTCAAAAGTTTTATTCGTCCCCTTTTGATTTTGAGCTGGTCTCGTGGTACGATTCGAATCCAAACCCAAAAATAAGTGTCGGCAAGGCTGCCAAAACAACAGATTTTAGGATTTTGTCCCGATATTCATCGTTATCGTTGTGTCGAGTTCGAATTATAACATCGATTCACACGCACTTACTCGACGAAGTCGTGAAAGCGACCAAGCGCTAAATTTTTCCTCACGATGTCGGTTGCGGGTGTCGCAGACTTCAATTAACTCCTGCGAAATTACAAAGGTTATTGCCGTCGTTCGGCGTGCGGTAAAAATTGGCGTGAGAATCGTCGTAACTAATCGGTCGTCTCTTGTGCGATCACGCGCATTTGGCGGGTTTGTCGATGATCCACAAATGTACGATTCCCGAATCGAATTTTGGGGAAATAACTATGGTT